>VWZG01008357.1:78656-116857 GCA_013396735.1 Grallaria varia | reverse complement strand
AGTCCCTGTCCCCATATCCACAAGCTGGATGAGAAGGCAGAAGATGAAGTATCTGCATTCATCAGTGCCCTTCCCAGCTGATACTCTTATGTTCATCTTGGACGTTGTAAAGGGACATTAATGATACTTAAAATGCAGATCTTCTGGGTGTTGTTGAAGGGGGGAGTGAGCTGTCGAACAGGAGATGGGGAATTTGCATTAGGGGCATGGTAAGAGTATGACTGCTGCCTTTTGGCAACGGTCAATAATTAGCTCCATCTGCAAAGGTGGTCCACAGCCAGAGGAGCCCCTCCTGAAGTGATGCAGCAGTGCTTATTTAATCAAATGAGGCGGTGCAAACAGCGAAAACAATAGGTCAAGTAAGCTCACATCTGCCTGCAAACACGGGTAGGCATGTCCCTAGACAGACAGTTGGAGGTATGACAAAGACTGAACTAGTTCTGGTACTACATAAAGGTCAATTTCTGTGGGTGCTTTCAGAGAAATGTTCCTGCTTAATTGCTATTCAGGTGCTATGTAGAGAATGCAAAGGGGCTGAGGGAAAACATGTTTCCTGGTTTCTCTCTTCACCCTAGACAATCTGGGTGTTTCTGGACCCAGAAAAGATAATTAGGTAGAAACTGTATCTAATGTAAATTTAGACAGGATAAATACATCAGTTGCCCTTTGCTTCTTTAAGTATAGCTAGTAGCTTACTTCTGCTAAGGATCAGTTGAAAAACTGAGATCAACAATTATTGTTAAATGACACCCACAACTTTTCTGCTGGTAAAAATTGTGGATTCATCTCACACATGGCTGGTTGCTTGGTGACCTTCAGGATTCTGTTAAGGTCATACTAAATGAAATTGAGCAAAAGACAGTAAATAGATACTGTATTTTTTGTTTCTATTCTCAGTGCTGAAGAAGTTGTCAGCTTAGAGCTAAACTGACTTGTTTCTCATAGGAGAAGGCACTTAAGATCTGTGCTGTAAACCCAAAGAACTTATTCTCAGTCTGACTTCCATCACTACAAGTGTTTACGCTTCTTATTCTCCAGAGTCTTACCAGAAACACTGCCATGGAGATAGCTGTCAACGTGAAGGCCTTGCATAATGAAACAGAATCTCTGCTAGTAGGAAGAGTTCCTTTGGTAAGATCCCACGACACATGGTTTTATTCCTTCCTTCAGATTATCTGTGATTTGGTCTTTGCTGCAGAATTTATGATACACTCAAAGAAGCTATGTAAGGTCGATAGGAGGATGTTACACTGCATTTGTGGTTGGATCAGAATGAATTACAAGTTCTTGCCCTCGGCTGGCATCCACCTTGCCTCACTTCAGCTAGCTAGGTCATTGCTTGGACTCTTCTTTTTAATAGGCAGTGGAGAGAAGTGATGATCCCTGTTGAGGTTGATTCACACTCAGCTGTCTTGGAGGCTTTTCTTAAAAAGAGATAAATCATCTTCTGGAGATAGAGCATTTAAGAGAACTTCTTAATTATGTGACCATCTTCAGAGTTTAAGGAGAACCTGAGGGGAGAGCTGTTTAGACTCATACATACAACTTCTACAGATCTAATCTGGGCAAGTAAATATCATCCTTGTTCTAATACCTGTCAGGAGTTATTTTATAATCTTTAACTGGTCATTATTAGAAAATTTCTGTATGTGACATTGTGAAGAGAAGAAAGAAGTCAGGTTTTCTGTGCTGGTCCAGTTTTACATTAAGAAGATACTCATTAAGAACAGTTACATTTTCTTTAGATTAAAAAGCAAATCTATTACTAACTTACTGTTTAAGTGTTAAAAATGGATATTAATAGGAATATTTTCATTTAGCTGAGTTAGGGTATGAAATTTACTGATGCAGGTTCACATACCTTTTTACACAAGTGATAAATGGTATGAGTCTATTTTAGAGTAGTGAATATGGTCTGAAGGCTAATATTCATTTAAGTTCTAGAAATAACAAAAATTAGGTCGGTATGTTTTATTTTATGATGTTTCCAAAGGGAAAGTTATTCATTAGATGTTTTGGTCCAAGAAAAGGGAAAAATACCTGCTGTTTTTTTCAAATTACTATTACTAATTCCCCCATATTTCAGATTTAGTGGGGAATTGCAACAGAATTTTTTCAAAATTTTAAAATAGTTTAGGAAGAGAAATTAGGAGAAACCATTTGAGTTGGAGATGTCATAGTAGGATTGGTGAAATTCATCAAGGCAGTCTGGAAATAATGTTATTATGGAAACCTTCCCCTTGACACATTACCTTTTCTGCAGCCAGTTGTGATCTCATTGTGTTGTTGAACTGGTGCCTTGTTCAGACTCCAAAGCTTAATTTGATTCATTTTTCCATTTCTGAATTTTTACATGTTGTGCTTCTGCTTCTCATTATGGTCTATGGAAATGTCTTCATGAGTCTACATCAGGCCCATTTTTTAATAAAATGATTGTTTGGAAGATACTGAGATAATATTCCAGAGATGTCCATTACATTCATTTGACATCAAACTTGTTTAGAATAGTATTTCACAGCTGCAATAACAAGGCAGCCTGGTTTACCTTATTGCCATATATTTTATAAATGCTGAAGTTGTATGTGTTGGTCCGTCATTCTGTTAAAATGATGCAGTGTAAGATGTTGCTTGCTGCATCAGCTGTTCCCGTCATACACTGTTGCCCAGATTATCTCTCTCCTCTGACAAAGACATTCTTTCTCTGATACCTTTCTTTTTTTTTCTTTTTTTTTTTTTTGGCCTCTTCAATTCTCCCACCCACAGTCAGTAGCAGTGTCTATTGCTCCATGTCTCACCTGTTTAGAAGGAGTAGTGCTGGTATCCTGTCAGTACTGTCAGATCTTTAGGCATGAAGTATCTTCAGCAAGATCCATTTCCTCTTATTTGACCATGACAGAGTGATCTACCATCTGAGGACATTTGGAAAAAATAACTCAGGCTCACTACGATCAACTCAATTTTTTTACACCACTTTAAATGCAAAGGTTTTTCCACATGCTTGCTCTTCTGGTCCGGCTTTCTTTCCCTTGTGCTGGTAGTTTCACTTTCTAGTGTGTCCTAATAGTGGTATCAGCTAACTCTTGCTCTGTGAAGACTCAGGAGCACAGTGAATGATGATAGTGATTGACAGCTAGGTCCAGCTGGTCTGCACCAAAAGTCTCCAGGGTCTCAGTCATCCCTTTGTGGCTGGGACCATGCTAAATGTAGTGTCAAGGTGGACTGATGCATCTCTGAAAGAAGGTGTAATTTTGGAAGACTTTTTGTTTTCTCTGTTTGTTTTACACTCACCATGAGGTAGTCATGAGTTTGTGTGTGGTAAGAACTTATCTAGATTTAAATGTTAAATCTCAATGAAACTAAAAATGCTATTTTTCTGGCCTGTTTATAAACAGCAGTTAGAAGCTCCCCATGAAGAACTGTTGTCTGATGCTTTGCACAGTGTGGAAATAGAGTTGAGAAAACTTGCTGAGATTCCTTGGCTTTATTATGTTTTTCAACCAAATGATGATGAGGTAAGTTTGCTTAATGCTTCCTGATTTTAACTGAACTTCATTTTCTTTTGACAGGGAAGAGTAAGCGAGAATCTTTCATGATCTGGAGAGGCAATTTCAGTAGTGATGCTGGATGTTTTCTTGTCTGCTGTGAACAAGCTTCTAAGCTTAGGGCTTTTTTTTGGTCTTGTGTTCTGTGAATGTAAAGGTTTTCAATCGTTATTTAATAAATGAAACACATACAGAGTTAAATCCTGGCGTTATTCCTTACAGAGGTAAAATTTGGTCTTAATTTTTGAGATTAACTATGGATTATCATCACAAGCATGTAATTTAACTGTTTTCTATTAATTAAAGGTAACTATGCCCATTCTTTCATGCAGGATCCCCCTCTGGATTATGCTAAAAGAAACAACAGAAGTACAGTGTTTCGTATAGTGCCAAAGTTTAAAAAAGAAAAAGTTCAGAAGCATAAGACCAGCTCTCAGCCTGGTATGTGTTTTGAAATTACAAGAAAAATAGTAGCATTGGTGGAAAATGTGATTTCATGGTGTTTTGGGTTTTTTTATAAGAGGGAACATGATATAGAATTCCATGATTCCATGATGCATTTTACCTAAGAGTAAAGTCTGGCATCTTCATCAGGATAAGGATTTCTTTCAGTGAATTTAGAAAGCATTCAGTAGGACCCCAATACTTCCAAGTGAACCAAAGAAGTACAGTGAAAATACTTAGATAGTTTTATCATGCAACAGGACCTTTGTCTTTGCTGGTGGTTACGTTTGATTAGCCAGACAAGCCATGGGGAAACACGTTGTTTCCCTGTGAAACTCCAGTTCAGGTTTTTCAGGTTAGTTCCAGAAGATGTGCAACAGCTTTTATCACACTGGTTTAATTAACCAGTTATTCTTAAATTTCAGATGGGCTATAAATTCAGCAAATGACACAGATCAAACAAAAAAACATGATAGTCAATACTGATTTTATAATTACAAGTTGAACAAACTCCACTCTCCTCTCTTCCCACTGTTATCCATGAATTTACTTCCTTGAGATTATGTCCAGGAGGTAGTCAGTGATCAGATGGTCCTAAAACTGTTTCTGCATCATTACCTTTTTTAATGAGCTGGTCACAATCTGCAAAATCTTGCAGTTGTTGGTCAAACTTTAGTTTTCAGACTAGACTTTAGATTTCACTTCATTATAAAGTGATCAGCATTGAATGAAGTTGGAAAACTATAGCAATAAGTAGCATAACTAATTTTTTAATAAATGTGGTCTTAATAGGGCTCATGTGGGCAACTAACCTTAGAGAACAATGTTTTACAGAGAGCTTCTTAATGGCCTGTGTAACACAGTAGCTTAAAGAGTACTTCTTGTGTTAATTAAGAATGCTAGAATCTGTTAATTAAAACTGGACTTGCTTGCTGCCATTGCTATATTTGAGCTATGGTTGCTATTTTAATTTTACATGTTAATTAGTTTTTGAAGGCTTCTCCTCTCCCTGGATGACTACTAATAAATTAATGGCATAAAGCAGAACAACATTAGACTTTGTGTCACTGATCCTAAGCTGGTTTAATGTGAATTTGTTGGTACATGAGGTTTTAAAGGCTTTACTGAAGAAAGTGGAGTAAAGCTCAAAGCATGGCTGCAAAGCAAAGAACCCCAACTTTGTTTGGATACTTTCTCATGTTAACTGCTAACCTGTAACCTGCATGTAAAAAGGAAATTGTCACTTTTTGTGGAAATGACACCTTTAACCTTTCCCTTTCCTAGCACGGCAATTCTACTCTGTTTTCCACTCTCTTTGGCCTAACCTTTGCTTGTGATGCATTTGAGCATGTAGAAATTAAGGGGGTTTTGCTCTTAACTTTGGTAGTTCAAAAATGGGGCACAGATGAAGTTGCTGCTTGGCTGGATCTGCTCAGTTTGGGAGAGTACAAAGAAATCTTCATCAGCCATGACATCCGAGGCTCTGAGCTTTTACATCTGGAAAGGCGAGATCTTAAGGTATTTCCTTTGTGCTACTTTTCTGCTATTGACCATTTTCTTTGACAAAACAACAACCAACTTTTCTTCTTTCGTTGCACTTGTCATTGCTTGTAGCTTGGCTTACACTGTGCAAATATGCAATAAACTCATATGCGCTGTCCTTGGGCCTGACTTTCTGAAGTGCTGACTTGAACTCACAGCTGAGAATATCTGTGTTATCTGAAATTTCCTTTTTTTCTGCACTTTATGTCGAATGACAGCATTGCAATTTATGTCAGAAGGCATGGGAGAAGCACATTTGATATCTTACTGACATCAGTGTAACATAATGTTATCTTCAAGAGTTCATTGTTTCCATTTAACATGTTCGGTATGGATCAGTGGAAGGTGGTGATAATGATTTTGAAACCATCTACTGCAAGGGCTGATCTGCTCCAGGCAATTTATTGGTATCTATACTGGATACTGTGGGTGCAAGAGAAATAAGCAGCTTAATAAATTGTGGCATTGGACTTCTATGGTGTTGGAGTTTGTGTGTCAAAATAGATTTTCTCATCCCTGACTGACCTTTGCCTGATTTTGGCTACATAGATTTTAAAAAAGAACACTTTCTTTTGACTCTAAAATTGTACAACTTTCTTCCTCTGAGGTCAGATTCATAAATTTTGCAGGGAGAAATGTTACCCAGCAGTCTGAGGCTGTTATTTGAGCTTGCTGGTCCTTTTCAGGAATGACTTCAGTGCATCCATTACATGTAATAGAGGCTGTATCTTTAGAGGTTCATTGCATTACTTTTTCCAGGAACTGGGCAGTAACGAGTTCTTGGTAATGTGTTTTGCAACTGCTTTTAGAACATTAGAGAGGAAATAGGATATTGTATAAATTGCAAACATTTACATTTAGAGTGCAAGTCATTGCTCTAGACATAGTGGAGTTGTCTGCAGGTGGAGACTATTTTCATACAAATGTGCTACTTAATGTAAAGTTTCTTGTATAGAATGAAGTCCTGGCGTTACAAGGTGGTGCTTGCATTGTTTGACTGTTGCGGTAGGAGGCAGCTGCTGAAGATAGCTGTGCTTGAGATAATCCATTGGGCTGTTGTGTATTATTTTACCCTGTGGTATTAGATTGCCTAAGCTGCTTTCCATGGAATTTAAATTCCTTTCTTTTCAGGATAGTTCCTGACATGCAGGGACAGTTTCAGGACAGTCCCTTCCGGCAAAAATTCAGAAACAGGAAACTGCCCAAGCAATCTACCACAATGTTCCAGTGATGGATGCTACAAGTCCCTGTTCTGAATGAGGGCTGAACAAACTTAAAACTCAGCTGGGAAACTCAGCATCACACAATGCATATGTTTGCTAAAATACTAAGAAATCTTGTGGGGGGGGAATAAAAAAAGAAAGAAAAAAGGCCTGCTTGTTGGAATAAATATTGGTGGGTAAGATCAGTGCTAAGCTAGGCATGGCTTCTGGCCATGCCTTGTTTCTCACAGTCAGCAATCTGACTGCATGCCCAGAAGGCTGGCATTTCAACCAAGTAAATATCTGCAGTAGGGTAATCATCAGCCCGTCATCCCTGTTACTAACACTCATGCTGATTCGATTCAGGGCAAATAAAGCCCCATCCCAAAGGTCCATGCTGTGAAATACCTAAAAGCTTGTCTGTTCCAGCTATCTAGTGCTGCCTGGAGATACACAGGAGGAGGAGTTACTCTACACAAGTTGCCAAGGGTGTGTCCTGTGCTGACCAAACTCTTGCTCCGGAATCGCTCCATGTGCTCCTTGGCAGATGCTGGGAGCTTCCAAATCAGTGCTGTTTATAAGCTAGGCCAGGCTTTTGGCCAAGCGTGGCTTCAGTCTGTGTAACAACACTGAATCTAAATAGGAGAGTTCAGCACTGTTGGTTACATACGGGGCGTGATCTCTGCAGGGACCCAATTAAAGGTGGCTCAGGCAGCCTGCAGTTTTCCGCCTGTGACCTGAGTTGCTGTCAGGATGTGGAACGTGGTACTGTGGGAATGAGGAGCACATCATGAGCTGCCCTGTGAATCTTTCCTCCCTTTGGCTGTCAAGGTGTGCAGATCAGTCTTCAGTTCTCTTGTAAATTACAATCTGTTTACAGCCGCTCCTCCACTGCAAGGCTTGTGCTCTCTGACAAGCTGAATGGGATCACCCTTGATCCACAAGCTCCTAAGTCACGTACAATAGATTTACCTTTATTACCTCTCATGTCTGTAACAGGAAAAATTGGTGCTCATTTTAACTGAATCCTCTGGGCCCACCTTTCTTTCTGTGGTCAAAAGTAGAGCTGAAAAGCAGTATGGAAGAGGATTTGATGAAAGTCTCTTCCTTTGCACCCATCGCTGAAACAGATCGATACATTAACGAAAGAATTGGACACCCCTAATTGTATTTCTGCATAGCATGTGGATCCTGTTCTTAGTTAGCTCTGTGTGGCAACTGGCAAATGGAGAAAACCTCCAAGAGGAACCAGATGCCTCTTTCCGTCCAGCCCCTGCAGTAGTACCCTTTCTTCAGCCTCCTATGCCTGATTTTATTCAAGAGATCTTAGAATTTTACACCCATATGATTTTCTTTTGCTTGAGGAATGGCTGGGCAGTGAATCATGCATCATGCTGTAGAAATGATGGAAAGAAAGCTTGGTGTGACTTTTTTTTAAACCTTATTTTACAAGCAAACTAGACTGATTTTTCTGAAATAAATGCTGACACTCTTAGCACTGATAACCATGTTCCTGTGCATGCAACTTAGTCATAATCAGAACTGCAACACATTTGGTAGGATGAGAGGATGGTGCCTCCCTAGAGCTCTGTAGCGATGTTGGTTTCCTTGGAGAAAGGGTTTTCACACCATATGCTACCTGGATGAGCATTGCCAGTCAAGGTAAAATCTGTGCTGAGGACTGTGGCACTTCATCCCTGTGTTTCCCAGCAGCATGTTTTGGGAAAGTTCTTGCATGGAAAAGGTTTTGTAAGATTTGTTAGACTTCACACATGCCAGAGGGCTTTTTACACTGGCAATGCAAGTAGGATAGATTTCTCATCTGGAAGATGTTGATCTTAAAGAGTGTTTATATAAATTGTTTGCTAGTGTTACATTGGTGGTACATTTGGCAAAAAAAATGGCCTGGAAATGGCAATGATTAGGGAGAGCGGAAGGAGAGGTGATACTGTAGTTTTAAGGCCATAGCTGGGGAAAAAGAATAGAAAAAGAAAGGCTTTTTTTTTTTTCTTCAGAGTCTTGTCTTCAAAACCGTATTTTACTCAAACTGAATCTTTATTAATTATATATCAATTAGATATTAACAGATTATGTAGAGGATGATGAAACCCATGCATGAACAAAAATGCAGAGATATTTGGGATTTTTTTTTTAATGATGCATGATATGCTGATGTAGCAGATCCTTTTAATTTGAGATGAGGAAATTTCTGCAAACTTTCCTTCATAAGCAGTAAACTTGAGAACATTAGGTAGCATCTAGTGTCAGGAATATATCAATCCTAGTTTCACCAAATTAAAAACTATTACACAAGCATAAAAATACTGAGTTGTTTATTGGATTTTTTTTCCCCCAGAAGTGTAGCAGAATTTATCAAAGGGGTCCCCAGAATTTGTGATGATTGTCTTGGGACTTGCAGTTCTGATGTGCGTTACAGCAACTTCAACTGGAACAGAATTAAAACCAAAATCTCTTGCCTCTGAAACATAGGGGTTGGTGAGGATGCTTTATAAAGGTTGGTTGGAAAAGTGGCTGAGCTTTCTGGGAATTTCGTAATATGCCTCTTTCCTCTGCTCTTTGAAGTCTGGCAGCATCTCACTGTGTTGGTTATCCAACAGAAGTTCTGCTCATGAGAAAATGTTTGTTCTGGAGAATTTGTACATTCTTAACCTTTAATTTGTGTGGCTTGTTGTGGTTTGGAAAGTATCCTTATGGGTTTTCACTTACGTAGAATTTCCTCCACATAGTATCTACGCTATTTCATTAATTTCAGTAGTCATGTGTATTTTTGATTAATTTGAAACTCAAGTTTGGCATAAAAAAGAAAATATTATACAAATCTGAAATTATAAATATTACTGTCATTTCGGGATGAATTTGACTACTAATTACATTAATTGTCTTATAAATTGATGTGATGTGGAAAATTAGGAGTTTTTTTCAGATAGGTTTATGAACACCACTTGATTTGGGAACTTTTATGAACCTACATTGAACTCTTTAAATGTTGACACGTTTGTGCTAAAGCACTGTAAAGGATGTTCACATATTTATAGTACTGATAGCTTTCATCTGAAGAAACAACCCAAGTATTTTTCATCTCTAATATAATCAGGATTCAGTCTTGACTCTCTAAAAATTTATCTATCTGCTTAATCTTGGCTGTGCTACCTTTATAATAAAGTAATTAATTCATGCCCATCTTACCACCCCTCTCTTCCTTTCTTCCAAAATTAATTGCACTCTAATTTTAAGTAATACAAAATACAGATTTTCTGAGGTTTCTGTGGCTGTAAGAAGGTAGATACAGTCTTTGTGTAGGGTAGGTATAGAAAAACACTGATGGTTTCATTTTCCATTCTGTATGAGAATAATTTTTTCAAGCTACCTAATTACACTCCTTTCCTTTTAATGTATTTTAAATGGAAAAATCTTCCTATTAAAATGAAAGGACTTCAATTTCAGAAAAATAGATAGTGAAACTTTTCTAAAGAATTCTGTTATTTATTCACTATCTATTTATAAAAGGTTTAGTCTACAAATAACTAGTGTTCGACTCTGCCAATTGCTCAACATCATTGACACAAAGATTTTAAAGACTTTTCCATAGCTGGGTTTTACAGGTGAGGGGAGCAGATTTCCACCAAACTGAGCTGAAAATTCATTAGTGCAGTGGGGGGATCATTGGCACAGCTGGGCATCCCATTCTCCTGCCCTGACCATTGGAACAGTCAAATTGAAAAAGGATGCTGCTAAAACTGTTACTGATACTGAAGGAAGTTTGCTGCAAAAAATTCTCGTCTGTAGTCTCATACAGAGGTGGGTCCCAGATACCAATAATAGAAACATTTCAGCTGAATTGAATGATTTAGTGGTGGCTACAAAGAGATTTACGCTTGTGCTTTTTACAACTTCCTTTGGGAAGTGACCGTCATGTCTCTGAGAATTTTTCTTCCAGCGCTCTAATCAGGAAGATGCATGTTAGCAGATGTAACCTTTTTGGAATGAAAAGCAAATGCTTACCTTTTCTATTGCTCTCTAAAAGGAAGTTGTCCTACATGCCTGTAGCAGTTATATCCACTTTCCCTTGAGAAACTGAGGATACATGTATTTGCTGATTAAAGCAGACATGAAAGGGCCTCAGATCGAGTGACACTGCTGGACAGAAGCTCTAATCCATCACATCTACCAAGCATTTGATCGCTGTATTAGAGAGGAGGGGGAGATTGTTCTTTTTTTGGCAGAAATTGTGAAGGGTTTTTGTATTTAGAAGTCAAACCAGAGATGATTTTGATCTCTGTTGGAGTGCCTTGTGTTGTCAGTAGCGCAGGTAAGTTATTTTCAGTCTGCAAGAACAAAGAGGGATTCATTGTATGGTCTCAGCAGTTTTTTTATTAGGCATCCCTTGCAAACACTTTCTGGTTAATGTTGATTACAGTGAGCACATTTCTAGACATCTGTTGCATAGATAGATCATAATCAATGTTTGTTTTTTTTCAATTTTTATAAATAAACTTCCATCTTTTTCTTTCTCTCTCTCTCTTTTTTGTTTGTGTAAATTTCTGTAGGACCTGGGGATAACGAAAGTGGGTCATATGAAGCGAATTCTCCAGGGAATTAAAGACCTCGGCAAGAACAGCCCGTTGTCCGAAGTGTAATTATGCTGGTGCTTTCCTTAGAGGGAGAAGGGAAAGATGCTGGAGAAGCAGAGCCGTTGCAGGCACTTAGCTGTCTTTGTAGTTTACTCTACAAAAGAATAAGCTCTGGTGCTTGTACAGGCTAGCATCTCTGCGTTCTTGTATGGTGAAGAACTTGCTGCAAGACTATGAAAGGATTTGTGCCAAAAAAAAAAAAAGAAAAAAGGAAAAGGTGGTATGTTCTGCAAAGACATTTTCTTGGTGTGCAAATAGACCAGTTCGGAAAAGCCCAGTTTGGTAAATTGATTGGTTGATGATGAACTGCACTGACTGGAAAATATAATCAAGAAATGATTGCTTTGCTTACATGCAGCTCCGTATGCCTCTCTTTATGCTGCAGCAAGATGCCACTGTACAGCATGAGGTCGTCCAGTTATCCTTCCAAGGCATAGCTCTGTAAAACCTCCCGTGCAGGAGACCAAGAGCTTTTGAAGGTTCAACACGTGAGCCTGGCGGTGCCGCAGGTATCCAGCACTCACTGGCCACGCAGAAGTGGGAAGAGAAACCTTGTGATACCATGAATGCAAACTATAATGCATGGTGTGCCTGCCTGAATTGTCTGTTGTTCTGTTGCATGACACATCTGATACTTCAAACACTTGAACAACTTTTATATCAGTTTGAATGAGATTTAATTTATAAATACTTGAGTGTCTTTTTTTTCTTTTTTTTTTTTTTTTTCCAGTTCCAGGCACTTTTCTATTCTTAAGTGTTGTGTTATGCCTAAAATGTGTTCTATGGCAAAGGGTGTGGAAACTTAGCATTTGTGCCATATTCAGCAGATTATATATGATTGAAATACTGTACAGTTAGATTTTTAAATAGATCATGTACAGAAGGTTTATCAGGTAACTAACTTATGAGAATTTTTGAAAGATCGGTACCTCACAAAAATATCAATTGGCTTCCTGCATGAAAAATAACAGAGAATTTTCTCATGGTGCATTTTGATGTAGTTATTCAGTTATCTTAAACATCTGTAGCATATTTGAATTTTTAGGCACTAATGGTTTTATTTATTGTTCAAAAACAGGTTAAAAGACTAATGAAATTTTTTTACAGGAAAATTTAATTTTATTTATCATACGTAAGAAGAGACTTTAAATGTAGCAGCTGATTTGATTTTTGTGGGGTAAGCTTTTACTCATTACTAGTTAACTATTAATTTAAAAATGCATCTGTATGCATTTCTTTAAAAAGGCATCAATTTGTTTCTTGACAGCACTCCTACATAAGTAGACCATAAAAATTAAGAAAAACCAAACTCTATGGTTTTACACTATGCATGCGAAGATAAATCACATGCAAGACAGTAATCCGTGAGTGTGACAGCTTAACAAACCGAACACCATCTTTGTTTAGAAATTGTGCTAGACCAGAGTTTGTAAGGTTATTTACAGTTTACTTAAGCATAGGTTCATAATTGCATTTCCTGGTTAATTTTTCACAGGAGTATTGATCTAGTAAGAAAAATAATTTTCAGATATCTACCAAAAAAACCAACTTACTTAAATGCTTGAGATGAGATGACATTGCACCACCTGACAGAAAACTTGCACAGAATCGCTGTCTCCTTGCTGTTCCTAGCACAAGGAACACACTTGACTTACTTAATCGAGTAGCTTTGACATTTCTTGCACGTTAAAGAGTATCCTAATATCTATTTATGTTTTCCTCATAGGCAGAAGAGTAAGGTTTCATTTGGCTTTTTTACCAAACCTTATTTTCTCTGTATAAAGGGGCCAGTGTCAAGTACTGCATCCTGGTTTTGCCCTCCACTTCTCATGCATATGACAGGAGCTGTTCCTTGGCAAGTAGATGGGACTCATCCCTTGGAAAGTAAAATCTAGTCCTCTCATTCTTTTATTGAAAAAAAAATTCAAAAGGAGCAAAACAGGCTTAATTTATATTCAGTTGTAGTTTTTTGTGCTCTTGCTGCTGTGGGCTCATCAGGCACCACTCTGCAATCTCTGTGGAGATAATTGATTAATCTGGTAAGCAAACAAAAGTAAAAGGCTATGTTCTATTAGGTTTTCCATAAAAACAAACCAAAATGCCTTTGCCAAAAGATGGGATTTTCATCCTGTCGTATGAAAAGCATATGCAAAAAATAGAAAGTTAGGCAAGGTGGAAAGTTTTGATTTTTTTTAATTTTATTTTCGTGTACTTGACATTCACCCCTTTAATGATGTTCAGATGACGTATGTCAAGTCTTCATGAATTTTATTTCCTTTTCTCTTTGGTTTTCTATAAGCTACACTGTATTTTAACATGTGGCAGCATTCTAGCACATTGATGTTACAATAGACTACATACTCAATCTTCCTGGTTGGTTCAAGGACATAATACGTAGAACTGTCTTTGCTTTCCTGACTGTAGGATGCAATCTCTCTACAACTTTCAGCCTTGCAGTATGCAATGCTTTAAGACAGGCTATGGAACAGGATCTCTTCAGGTCACAGTAGGAGTCTACGCCGAGTATATTCAAAAGCAGAAGCTGCTTTTAGGCAGGGAAAGTTGGCAAGTGGTGTTTGTAACACAACTTTCTTATGACACTCCTCAAATTACCTCACTATAGGACAACTGAGCAATGATCTATGTATAGTTCATTTTTCTAAGTGACCACCAAAGAATTGAACTTTGATTGTCCTAAGCAGTTTTTTTAAACGTGCGAGTAGGAAAAAACACCTATAAGCATCATTTATGCTGTATTTATTAGATGCCCAGGAGAGCAAATTTTATGCAACTCCATGCCTTAGAATTGTGTTTGCTATGAGGTGCAAATGTGTTTGAAAGGGAGGCTCAAAATATTTAATGGGGGTTCTCTGCCAAGATCATGGATTTTAATTGTGTTTAAGTGATGTGGCTTTTTGAAGGACTTTTCAACGCAGTGTTAATCTCTCATGATTATTCTAATTTCCAAGCCCTGGTTTAGTCCCAGCATTAGTCCCAGCTCCTAGAACTAAGAACATAAATAGCTACTGTTTTTTTAATGAACGCTATTCTTTCTAATTTAATCCTGTTGTTAAAAGTGCTTCAAAGCATACATCCCAATATTTCAACATCCCTAAAAGCAGTTAGTTGTTTAGAAAATGAGTTATCTTAATAGATATTGTGAAGCCTGTTTCAGCATGCTAGATTTATCAAGACTGACACTGTACAAAGTTTACTGGATGAATTTTTTCCCCCTACTTGCATACACATGTTTTCCATGGCCAGTCAGCATATATAAAAATCTGAAAGGAATGCAGAGTAATCTGATTTTTTTTTGTAGTGGCTGATATTCATATAGATGAAAAAGCTCTACATCTCAGAGAGGGGAAGATGAGAAATACATGTTTTTAAATGGCAGCAGGTTGCTAAATGCCTTTTTCTGTTTTGTCATTTTCAAATTATATTTTCCCAGTTCACTGGATTCAATTGCCATAGCAACTTCTGATTTGGGTCATGCAAGTTTCACCTTTATAATGCCTAATGCCTTCTGAATGAAATCAAACAAACTCGTTGGTTATAGGTGTTGTGGATTTTTTACAATACTTTAAAGAAAAAAAGTCAAAAATTAATTTTTTTATATGATGGCTAGTACAAATTTTCATTGATATATTTTTATGTATTTCCCCTTAACCACTCTTTTTTTTTTTTCTCCTGAATGTCTCTTTCTTTCAAAGAAAAGTATTTCAGTCTTGGAAGAGCAGTAAAATGTAAAGTGTATGATCAAAACCCCTCCCAGAGTATTTCAATTCAGTATTTGTTGTTTTGGGACTGGAGCAAACATGCTTGATCCTGTAAATAATAAATAGAAATCATCTTTGTCTCTCTATGCCTTCCCAAAGAAATTCATACTGCAATGTTCTGTAACTGTAATTCAAATGAGAGGAATTGATTTTTTTTTTAACATAAAGGTCCATTTCATATTTTCCTATGCTTCTAGTAGAGAAATAGATAACCTGCCAATTTTACCTTTTAATTGAACTCAGCAATGCTAATTCACTTAATGAAAATTTCATAATGTCTTGATAATGAACAGATCTTATTTCAAGGGTAAAATTATCCGTGTTTTCAATGCATCTGGTCTTTATTTCAGAGGACTGGCAGGGGACACCTTTTTCACAGGTAATAGAAAATGAATATATAAAGCAAACATGAGAGGATGTTCCCTAGTCCTACTTTAAAAACAGTTGTAAAACTAGATGTCATCCATAGCTATAATTCCACAATGGACATGTAAGACAAAAAGCCCCACAGTGATTCCATTTTGCTTGATGCTTCCTATTAATGATTACATTACTAATATTTACTACTGTTTCTGGAGTGCTTTCTTTGTGCCCCTAAATATTAAGTTCTTGCTCGTAAGTTCAGCAGTTCTGGTCACTAATAATTAGCAGTGCAAACAGCCTTTGTGAAAGGTAAAGTCACAAGTGATGTAAATTGTTGAGGATAACCAAGCTGGAGCAATTTATTTAGCTTACAATCAGGAAATCGTTTTGTCACTCATATGAGTAAGTGAGAGCCACATAAAATTATATGAGTAATTTTAAATATATTTTTTCACCCCAATAACATATGCACCTCTCAACTGCAGCATCCTGAGTGTTACATTTATAACACAGGCTCTCCCATATTTTTTATTCTGTTTTCATGGATTTTATGTTAGTATGATTTTCATGTCATCAAGGTTTGATGCTGCTTATTCTAACTGCAAAGATTTAATGTTTGCAAGAACTGTACATGACTGTATTGTTGTCTTAAGTAAAGGAATGAGTTTTTGATTATTTGAGGAAGCTGAGGAGTTTGGATAGGACTTAAAATATTTCTGCTGCCTCTTCAGAGATGAATGGTAGCATCAGCAGGATTGATAAAGCATCATTTGCTAATTATCAATAGAAAATCTTTACTGGTTGTATAAATTCATCTATTTATATATAGAATATAGAGTGAAACTTGATCTTTTTTACAAAAAGAAAAAAAATTTCTAGTTGTTTTCTACTACTGTTTCCTTAGGTTTAATAGCTTTGTTACGTGTTAGTTTATGTACTTGAAATGCTCATTTCTGCCATACAGAAGCCCAGTCTCTTTCTCAAAAAATATAATCCATTTGGAAGCCATCTGGAGACCTTCAGAAGACTATTTCCATAGCCAGATGGAGCTAATACCAAAATTCATAAAAAATTCTCTAGGCTTTATAGTGACTGCCCTTAATAATTTAACTAAAAAAAAAATTATTTGGAAAAGTTTGTAGCTTTTTTTCAGTCGGTAGAATTAAACTTAAAATGTTATTCCCTCATCATACATAAATAATAAAATATTAGCACTGTTAAACACTTCTGCAGACTAGCAAAATACTGGTGAATACAGACCCAAGAGCATTCCTGGACAAACTGTAATCAATTTAGCTGTAGTGGTTAAAGACTTACCACCTTCAGAGCAGTCAACAGAAAATTCATACATGTACATGGTAGGACTACAAACATCTCTTTTAAATATTTCAAGAGGTTGTCTCCCAGTTGACAAAAACTTGATAAGCTCTTTGAGGGGATTTGAGTTCATATAACCTATTGCTAATATTAGTGAGGGCAGAAGAAGCTGGTGAACAATTTATGTTTAATGCTTGGTCATGTCTTTACTAATGTTCTCACGCTGCTTCTCAGCTTCTGTGTCTGGATGACATCCCAGCTTCTTGGCAAGATGAGACCCTTGCATGTCTTCTTACTGCTTCTGCTCAGAACAGCTGGATAGGCATGCTGGGAAAAGCTGTAGGATGCTCCAGGAGATCGAGATTAACCAAGGCGTCAGGCTCCAAAGCCTCGCAGAGCCATGGGGGACTAAAATCCTGTAAGGTATACTTTTGCAATCCCTGCTGGAAGCTCTAATGATTAACAGTAACTACTGAAATGCCCTTGGAAAGAGAAGTTGTTTTGGTTCGCTCTACCAGCCGTGTAAGACTATTGAAAAATAATGAAAATTATGGTAACTATTAGTAGCACAAGTATGCAAGTGACCAATCAATATTTTATTCTATGTAACAAATACTTTGGAAAAATATAGTATGTTTCAAAGACTAGTGTTAGGACTGAAAAGCTACTGAAGGAAAAAGCAATATGGTACAAAGGTTAAAGTCATTTGGCTTTTTTTTGTTTTTTTCCCCCAAATTCATTGGAAACAACTATTTTAGGAAACTGTGTTTGATCCAGGTATAGGTATACAAGAGAATGTGAACTGGAAGGTGAAAACAGGAAGACATTAAATAAAAGTAAAATTGGATAGTTTGTTTTCATTATGGATACTGTGTGAAAAGCTAAAAATAAAATCTCCACAGAGTTCCAAATCCCTACTATGACTATTTAAAACTAATTAGCATTTCAAGTCCTAAAGTTATTAAACTAAAGTATTAATTGGATAAATAATTTCAGTTTAATAAATAATCTGACAATGTCATTAACAGGGAAAGAGTTACAGATATAACTGGTTTTCTCCTGGTGTTAGTTGAAGTAAGCTCTGTTTGGGACTAATTCTCTTTGCAGTCACAGTCAATTATTTTGTGAATGGGAAGATTGAAGAAAGCCGTTTGAGGCTGCTTGGTCTTGATTTTCAGGGAGGGAGAGCATGTGTGCTGACAAGTAGGGTCTAGGGGCTCTTAATGAGAATTTTTAAGGACACAAGATTTTCTACTTGGACAATTTAGGAAGGTTTACAACCAGCACACAGGCGTGCAGTGTGAAGGTTCCTTGTAGCACTGTCCTCTCACAAGATACCATCTCTGTATATTGAAATAGACATTTGGACCGTACTGCTTAGCCATATTCCAGAGGATTTTCTACAGGCATCTGTCACTTGTCGTGTCCGTACTTTCTGTCCTGGTTTTCTGTTTCCTTAAACTGTGCACCTTGAAAAATGCAGTTGTCCATATATGACAAAAATTACCATTTTTCCCCTGAAGGAGCATAGCTCGGGACCTGTTCTGAAAAAATGTGTTTCATTTGCCACCCCTTTACACCATATCTTTTGAATCCTAAAAGAGCTGACATGTGGGACCTCCCTAGAGCTGCCAGCTACCTTAGTAATTTAATATGCTTGTATATTGAGGGGATCATCAAAGGGCAAGGTAATACAGTGGCAGACAAGCTATGCAATTGATGGGATTTGTGCATAAAGAGTACAAGCTGTTGAAGTGCTTCTGAGTGGTGAAGAGGGCCTGATCTCTGCACCTCCCTCTGGTCCTTCTTTGTTGCTGCCACCACACACAAATGATTTCATGCCATCTAATACTAGCAGCTACTTGTCTTAATTCACAGTGATGGCACACATATCAGTTAGTACTAACAAAACTTCGCACTGTCACATCTGTATGTCTAGAACAGGTATCTTTAAATGTCAAGCACTATGGAATTGCATGAATGTATTTTTGATTATGTTCTGGCATTTTAAAAGGATAGATTTCATCTAAAGGTATTTTAAAAGTTCTGAGAGGATTCCAGCCCAGCATGAGTGGTTTCTGTCATTAGCAGGCTTGTAACTTAAACTTGTATTCCGATCAAGTATGACTGTTAGTTAAGTCTGTCTAATAACATCCACTTAACATGCATGAGTGGATGCATAAAGTGCACATGGAAGCGTTGCAGAGATGTGACGCTGTTTCTGCATAACATATATTTGTGTCTGAATAGCAGTTAGCCGCAAAAAGCTGAAACGTGATTTCCAACCAATTCAAAACTATATTCAATAGAAAATGAAATGTATAATGTGATTTGTACTGGTTTAGTTAAAAACTGGTGTGCACCCAGTAGTTTCTGCCCTTTTGTTTCTCCTTATTCCTATTCAATCCAGAAGAAAATTCTTCATCTTTGCAAACATATAGATCTATTGGGACTTAGGCATACACTTGTCCTTAAACAGTACTTGAGTCCTCATTGGAGGTTGTTCGTGTATTTCAGTTTTAGCATTTACATGTAAGCCTGCAGATGATTTGGGTTGGGGGAAATTGTTCCTCTCCTAAAAGCGATCGATCATCAGATTGATCATCGCTGGACTTTTAAATGGCGTACCTATGAATGTTGTTCCCTTGCCAGTATTTGTGCATGGATGTGTGTAGATACGTAGTAACTAGTTTGTAGGGTGTATGTGTGAGCACACCTGTACATATATATGTATATACATACCCTGGTTTTTGCCCAGCATCATGATGCCAACTTGTGTGTAGAGCCAAAAAAAAACTATACAGTGCTTGAGATGCTGCATTGTTTTTATTATAGTATTTTTTATATCAGATGAATTTTGGGATGTTTACAGATGCTTATTAATATTTAACTTATACAGTGGAGTGGCAGGATGTTTATGATTGTTGTCAGCTAAAGAATTGTATATGATTCTGGGTGAAATTTTGGCTGTTTTGAAATCCTTGGCAGAACTCCCATTGATCTCACTGGGGCCAAGATTAAACCTCTCTGAATCTATTGTTTACTGGCTATTTTCCTACTGTGATAATTTTTTAAATGAGTGAAATGTTTTTATTTTTTCCCAATGTGAAACCTGCAGTTACTATTTGGATTTTTCTACAGCAAAACTACAGCACAGGTGGGAATAAATGCCTCAGAGAATGTACAGAATTTTTCACTGATCTGGTCCTCGAATATGTCTAAGAAAATAACTTCTAAAATAGCTTTTGTAAGATTTAATACAGAATCATCTAAAAAGAGATGACCTTTCATGCCTCTGTTCACAAAGAGGGAATGCAATGTGGCAGGTGAATATGAAGAAGTATTCGTGAATGAACAAAAAGTGGTCCTGTCTGATTTGTATACCTACTGATTTCATGCAGTTCACCTGGCTCTGCAGATCTGGAATAAGGCACTTGGAGTACCTTATCCAAAAGTACCTTCTTGGGAAAAAATGTTATATAGTAAGTATGGGGCTTTAAACTTCTCATCAAGACATGGAGGGATCTTCACAGCCAGTCTGTTGAATGACGTTTAATGTTTCACGGATGAATTGAAATGATGAAAACATAAAGTGGTAAGGCAAATCAGACAACTGCTTGACATTAGAGAAATCACTTGTCCAGAGACAGCAGGATCAGTTCTTTCATAGCACAAAGGAGGAAAAATACCGTAATGCAGTGCTTCCTAAATCCCTTTACAGGGTATCTTTTAATTGTGTATGCTCTAAGTATATTCTTCCTGTAAAAAAAATAAGGCTGTGAAACAGGTAAATAGATGCATCCTAATTTCTTTATCTAAGGCTAAAAATACAATTTTCAAACAAGAGCTATCATGCACTTTGAAAGATAAGTGTCGGGAACATGTAAGTTTATATTCATCATAGGCAGTTATACCAGGGACAGTTGGACTTGTAAAATGAGGTGGTTATGCCAAGCTTGTCAAAAGCTGAAGAAATAGCAAGGCAGACATATTCCCTGATGAGGCTCTTTCAGAAGACTTTTGTGCAAATGCCCACCACTTCCAGGAGTCTTTTTCTATAGTTTTGTTTAAGAAAGGATCATATTCAGATTCCCATTCTTCCCCTTACTACTAAGGAAGAAAGTATGCACCTTGGTTGAACTTTCCAGGAGTTTTTTGGCTTTAGGAACAGACCTCAAAAGAATAAACAGTCAAGGCAATCAGTAACCTCATGGAGGATACACAGGGCTACCCCTGGGCTCACTAGTCTTCTAAGGTGTATCCGATTACAAATTTTGGGGGGAAAAGCTCCTATTGTGCTCCTGCCGCAGCTGGTGGCAAGCTTCCATAGTTGCTAGGGGGGGCAGATAGGCACCTAAGAGAGCAGACACCTTTCGTTCTGCATGTTGGTTATCTTTCTGCAATTCTAATCAGGGCTAGAGTTCAGAACACACCCGTATTTGTCTGAAGGGCCATGTGATACATGAGGAAATGAGGAGGAAGTGGCCAGAGGTCTGCATTCTGCCTTTACTTTCCTGCCGTGGAGCTGGTGCAAGACTCGGGGCAAACTCAGTTAACCTTTGCGTGCCTCACTTCCTCCACCCATGGGAATAAGGACACTTACCCCTCTGTACAGCCCCCTTGAGACCTATAGGAGAGCAGTGTTATATAAGCAGCTGAGTTTTACTGACACTATTATATGTAGTATAAATTAAGGACTTTTGTCCATAACACTCCAAGACTTGCTTTCCCTAGTTCCAGTTCTCTTTGATGACCTACTGCATCCTGGGTAGACAGTTTTGAAGCTTAGCAATTGCTCTAATAATTAAAATTATACACATAGTGGGCTCTGTTTGCTGCAGAAAAGAGTAAAACTTTAAACTGCCTGACAAAACTTGCCAATGAAATATATCTAACAGAGCAGGGGTGTAACTTTTGGCTTTATTTACTTGTAATAATGGTAAGGAACAGTGAATTTTGTTTGTTTACATACTGTTTACAATGGCACAGTTTTATTTTTAATATATAAAAACAACTGAGGTATTTATTGCATATACTATTTTAAAGATGTTTTATGTGTTTTCACCTTTGGAATATATTGTTACATTTCCTTGTACAGATAATTTGGGTGGCTTTGTTAATATAGTTAGTAATTTTTATGACTACTAAGTGACCAGTTTTCCGTGCCTTTTTATTGTTGGATGCATGATTATGTATTTATTATTGTATGGAAGTCACTGAGATGTGTATTTTTGTATTCTGCTGGAAGCAATGGTTGATTTTATTGTACATGATAAGAGATGCCTTCCATAATGGGCACTCATATGAGATCTTCCTTCTCAAATAAACAGAATGCATTCAATGTATGGAAGTCCTTGAATTATTTTTGTGTCTAGAAATCAGTGGAAATCCTTGAACAACATGACCCTGAATTTTAGATGCTATCCACTCAAAATGTGGGCTGCCACAAAAAACCCCCATAGAAATCAATACATTGACAAGACCCTGGCACAGTGCAAGCCTTTGTAATTCAAAAGAAAACTCTCTATGTTAAAACTAAATAAAATTTGGATGAATGACTATCAAGCAGCATTTCTATCCAGTCTGCCAGAGAAATTTGAGAATTTGTTTAAATTAGAGGCTTTGAATACAGCCTTGATACATAGTTTGTATGGGTATGTGCAAACCCACATGTAAGCAGGTCACTGTGCACAGAGGTGTTTACATTTGCAGGGAATCTTCCACTAGATCTTGCTGGCATACAGTGCATTAAGTGTAAAAACAGGTTTGCATTTGCATCCATAGTAACAACAGTCACTACAAGATAATATACTGTTTTTTTCCACGGGTAAGTGGCAGTAAAGCAAACACATTTTTCCTGAGTAGTGTAGACTGTACCTCTCTAACACTAATCCAGATAAACACTCATTTGAGTTGATTCCAGAGGGCAATTCTGCAGGCTATCATCAGCTACTGTGTTGGAGGTCAGTGAGCTACTAGGCTGGTACTTAACACAGGACATGATGTGAAAGTAACTACAATCAATGGCATATACAGAAGGAAAAATACACTGTATAGGAACCTAAGTCAGTTCATGAAGGCAATAATCTTGTGATTGATGAGGGCAGTTGTCTTGTGGTTGGGATCCCATTGTCCTGAAGCAATCATACACTGAAGAGGCATTTTTATGGATAACCCAGAATGCTTAAAGGTCAGTGCTGGGGGTTTTGATGCACCATGAATTCCAGATGCTTACAGTTCTCTTAGGACTGAAGCCTGAACTTAAATTCTGGGTATGTTTTGGGAGCATTCCATTTCATTAACTAAGCTGAAATGGCTCATTGCAATAGTCAAAACTGTGGCATAATTGAGAGACTATAGTAGGAGAAATAGCTAATGGGGTAACGTAGGGGACACCACTGGGGATGGCACTCTGCAGTACTTGAGGAGACAGGGTGTGAAGGTGCTTGGACACTGTAAACTCTCCAGAATTGCTTCTAGCAGCTAGACTGAACAATAAGGTGGGCTTCCCACAGTTCATCTTGCCCATAAATTAGATTTCTGTGAACAAAAAGTCAAATAATATGAAAAAAAGTGGTTGGATTTTAAGTCTTAACTTGGGAGATAATTTTAAGAAAAGTTAGGTAAATGGGTGAACTTTTTGTACCACATTTTAGTACTTGTGGTACTTCAGTACTGTTCTTGTCAGTGGCACCAAATAGCTACTGCTGAAGTCTGAAATTGTACTAACTTTTAACTCCTATAACTAAATCAATAAAAATCTGAAAACAAAAAAGTGGTAGACAGGAAAGATTTGAAAAATACATGTTCTGAAGCAAATCTAACACAGTTATTGCCCAGACAGTTTATCAAAAAGGGCTGTGTGGATGTCTTGTCTGAAACACAAAATCTAGTAGCAAGTTATTTAAAGAGGTTCAGTTTGGATGGTATGACAAACTACAAGGGCAAAAATGAAACTGATGCAGTATGAGCAGCTCCTTCATTTCATGTTACTATTAGAATATTGGTAAGTAGAATATGGTAAAAAGCAGGGAATGAAAATTATCTTTAAATTATGCCATTCAAGCCACTAAAAGTTTAGAAGTTTAGAAAAGTATTTAGACTAAAATCTGCCCATTCTGGAAGCAGATATGGGAGTACGGCATTAACCTGAGTTGGTTGTGTATTTAACTAGTTGTTTCCCCCGTTTCCTTTAAAATGATTGCAGTCTGTTTCCTAATTACATAAATGCAATTCTGATCACATTTAAAACCATACATTTTGAAAATAAAATACATCAATGGAACCATGGCCTTGATCTTCCCCAGCCATCTAATAGCAGGATGACGGCATGAATTGAATCTGTCTTGTAAGCATAACAAAACACCGGGCAGGTGCAATAACTTCTGTCCTGGGCAAATGCACGACAGAGGAGTGAGAGCAGCAGCTGGCCCGTGTTCTCCTCCTTCAGATGAGGACAGAGGGGATCTACATGGAATTGCATCTTTCTTTTTATAGAGGGAGATATGATAGATGTCATGGTGATGAAATGGGACATCCTGGGACATGGCAGACACCTCATTGAGGCAGTGGGATTTCTGCTCTTAACTTTAGTTTCCATTTCCTTTCCCTGACAGCAGAGCACAGCTGTGCCTGCATTTGCCCCCTTGAACTCATTCTGCCCCTCTGCCCTTTTGCTGTTATTTGCCTCTCCTATGGCTCAAAGCTCTCAGCCCTTCTCAGCTACCTACTGTCATTTCCCAGTTACTTTGCCAAGTGCAATTTCCTTTCTTTAATTTCAATCCAAAAAAGTCCGTCTGCTGCATAGCGACATCAGTGTAACAGCAGATATGTGTTCTCCTGGCAGTCACACTATCCTCTGAGTAGATCAGTTCATTATTCAAAAATCAGACATGTAATACCTCTGAATCCCTAATGCACTGTCCCTGGTGATAGCAGTCATCTGTTAATGGTATAACAATTCAAAGGACGGCGTGTTTTCCCTCACTCTGAGGGGATGCTGCTTTGCTGAGGGGATGCTGCTTTGCTGAGACTTCCTGGGCACAGCATCTCCGACCCACTGTTGAAGCCATCTGAAGGTCAAGTCAGCAAGTGTTCACCCAGGAGCCTGCAGGTGGTATAGGAGTACGTACTTCTGATTTACGCTCAATTACTTATTTTCCAACTAACTTTGCTTTAAAGCATTAATTTAGTCAGTGAGAAATATTAGGGGGCTATTTTCATATTAATAAAAAGGAAAAAGAGTTCAAGAGCTTGGAGATCCCATGGAACTGCTCCCAAAACCTGGTTCCTTTGGAATGAGAGGAAGCTGCTTTTTTAAGGATTGTAGGTTCACAGATTACTTCTACACCTGCAGAAAAATCTTGATAGGTAATGGTTTTAGACTATTCTTTTTCCTTCACCAGCTTCTATAAATGCTGGGAGGAGCAGGTGAGTTCTGGGGTAAACTCCTCGTCTGAGGCACAGTGAAATTCAGAGGAGAGTGCCTTTATCTGGAGTTGTGTGGGCAACCCTTTCCTAAAACTAAAACCAATGCGCTTGAATAAAACAGTATGTTATAAAGTGAGTTTTTCTTTTATAAATGTTGACTTTCTAACAAGGTGAGCTTTATGTGATTCTGCTCTGATATTCCATCTCTCAATTCCTCTCTTCTGGATCTCCACCTTCCATGTTTTGAGCATCTTCTCTCAGGCAATCCAAAGGCCATAAACCCAAGAAGTGTTGGTACAGAAGGGACACTCCAGATCAAGAGAAGTAAGAGCACCAGACAGCATTGGTTGCCTTGTAAAATCCAGTTGAAGTCTGAAATTATTTTTCCAGGTGCCAGTTAAAGTCACATCTGTCATTTGTCATTTTACTTATCAGAAGAAAATAATTGAATGAGTTTATATATAAATAAAAATCAAATACCTTCCTGAAAGAGTTATAAAAGAATTAGACAGCTACACAGGGGGAAATGGAGGAAACAATACCTGTCCCAGCTCCACTCCAACACAACATAAAGAAATGAACAGCATAAATTTTACAGATTCAGTGTAAAACCTTGTTGTTTTAGGAAGGCATATACTGCTTTACAAATCAAATGTCCCCAGAATTAAAATTTTCAATGTAATTTTATCTCCCTGTGACCCTCAGCCATGAAAATGATTACTCTGTAATTCCCAGAATCTTATAGTCTATTTAAAATATTGGTAAGAATACTAATCAAATCTTCTGAACATTGTGGAAACAGTAGCCAGGGCAAATGAGCCTAAATTTCTGAAAAATACAGTAACAATTAATTATGTCAGGATAATCAATCACCATTTATTTCTCATTCAATAATAACCACAGCTAATGGCTGACAAAGCTCAATTAAGGTTTGGTGAAGTACTAGTTTTTAGACAGAAGTTAAATTATTAACCCATATCGTTTGCTAGCAGGATCGACTACACATTGTGGCTTACTTTATCAACATAAATCCCCTCTCAAAATATATATATTTTGAAAACAAGATTCAATGTCCTGTATTTTCTTAGATGGCTGGTCAGTCTGGATTTTCATTAAGGATTTTTTCCCTTGCTGGATTAAACGGAGAAAAGCTTGGAACATAAACCCTTGTGGTTCTTTGACATCTGTTAAGCTAATACCCAGTCTGAATGCTTCTGATAGCCAGACTAATCCCTGGGGCAGTGGAAAGAAATAGTGTTTCCCCTTAATTTAGAGAGGACTTCTATCCTCCACAAACCTACTTGCTTTCTGACCTGTGGGAGCCTGACCATCAGGCTGCCTTTGTGTTGGTAGAAGGGGTTTGCCTGGGAGGAATCACAGTGCTGGAAAGATGTTCCATGACATTTTACCAACCCATTAATGTTCCCATTTTGGCTGCCAGACTCACTTGTTGCTGCCATCAGTTTCACACTTCCCACTTCAAACAGAGGAAAATGAGAATTTTAGAGTGCGTGCCATGTTAAAATTCTGTTGCACATCAGCTTTGGACACTGAGTGACTGGTGTGTAAGACATCAGTGAGCATAAGATGTGTATAATGATGTTGTTGAAATTTCTTGTTCGACTCACTATTTCACCAAAGCTTTGTTTGCTTTCAATATTAAATGACTTTTTAGATTTATTTAGTGGTTCAACACCTTTATAGTAAATCAAAGTTTTCTTTTTGCATTGACTCCTTTTACTGGCCCAGAAGAGAAGTCACTCTCTTTCAGAGATAAACAAATTACTGTTAGGAGAACTTACCCAGAAGACATTCACTACCTCAGCTAAAATGCAGTTGTTCTTTCTGCGTCTCTTTGTTTCTTCTTGTTCTCCCCTTTTGATAGTCGAAATTAAAACTGGAGCAAAAATCCTGTTGATAACACCACACTTTGCAGGGCAGCTGTATCGCTTACCTTCCATTCTCCTTTGGCCATCAGGGGTATCCAACATCAACACTGGTGGTGTTGCTTCCTTCAGACACATGATTAGCATTGTATGGAGGTGATGAAAGTTTAGCATGAATAGCACAATACATGAAATAGATGCATAACTTGTGTTAAATTGTACTTTTAGTCCTCTCTAGCACACAGACATGGATGGGATTTCCCATTTCCTTTAAAAGCAGGCCACCTAGTGCTTGCAGAGCTTCAGCACAGTGAGAAACCCACTGCCAATACCTTGGTCTGCTCCCTCCCTCATTTGCACTCCCTTTAAACCATGAGCTTCTCACCTACTTTTCAAAACATATTACACCATAGTGCAACTTCAAAGAATAGAAACTTTAGGTTGTGATTTTACATGCCTGTTCCCTGTCTTGCTCTCTGCTACTTGCTTAGCCCCAGCACTGGTTTTTGTCAGACCTTTCTGCCAACCAGCATTAACTCCCTAATATGGCCAGGAAGAGCCAACGAACTCAACAATGTCATAGGGATCTGCTGAATTAAACCAAATTATAGAAGGATCTAGCAACAGGACTGGTCCAATGAGGAAGTAGTACTGGGAGAAAAGAGGAATGACAAAAGGGAAAAAGAGAACCATATTCCCCTTTCACTGCCACCAGCAAGCTGGCAGAAACCGCATCCTCAGGTTCACCAGAGAAAATGAGAATGAAGGTAGAAACTGACAACTTCTCCTTCTCCAGGCTGACACCAATGAACTGTAAGAGGAAAAAAAAAAAGCCCCAGTCCTTTACAAGTGCTATTAAAAAGTCATGAGCTAAGTAGTATCCATACTGGGATGTGACATCTCCAAAGAAAGGCGAAAAGCACAGCTTGGAATGACGTTACTAATTCTGTAGCTGTATGACTAGACATGTAACCAGTGTCCTGGGAAGATACTTTATACCAGCATTTTGCTGGAGTTTCTTTTCCTCCTCCCAGCGAGACAGGAGGAGAAGACTCAACCATCTGCTGTTACTAAAGGTCCTGTGACACTTCTCAGAGTGTAACTAAATTCTAGTGAAGGTCAATCCTGTCTGAATTTTGCTTTGGATAAACTGGATAATTCTCATGGTGAGAGGTGAGTTTGGAGTGTTTTGTGCATATGTAATAACTGTAAAGACTGAACTACTCAGCCCTGTGTAAGGTATAGCATAGCTAAATTCAGCCCTGCACAGCTGCCAATGTATTTGATAATATTCTCCTTTTATTTTATGGGTTTAGCCTTTCAGTTAAAGTGAAAAATCAGCAATTTTTAATTCTAATCTCATTTTAAAGAAGTGCAGAGCTCCTACTTTCATTAAAGAAAAAAAAAGGAATTTTAACACAAGCTAGAAGATCAATTTGTATCACTAAGATGAACATTTCTAGAAACCCCTGTGTCTTAGACGGCAAAACTTGAGAAAATTACTAAATTACAAAAGTTTTAAATAAACGTTTTCTATATTTGGTCTGCATTGGATAATGGGCACCTTCATGTAACACATCTTTTGTTAATTACTGTCAGAGATGGAATATGGGCTGGACTATTGGATCTGGGATGGAAATGCTGACATTTCTATGGTAGTAGGAAATTTAATAGAAGAGGTCTAAACAAGCTTCTTTCAATTAAAAAAAAAAAAAAAAAAAAAAAAAAAAAAAAAAAAGCTGTAATTTTGTTTCTCAGTGCTATATCCTGTTGGCAGAACTTTACTTTTCACTTAGTATCCTCTCACATTAGATCTGTAGCATCCTTGGTAAAGGGATACTGAATGAAAAGAGAGGTGTATTTGACCTCTCCAGATGGATGTCAGAGAGGTTTTGGGGTTGTTGATTTTTTTGTTTATATATAACAAATACAGTCCAAAAACCAGCAGTCCTTTAAGTACACACAGTACATCAGTACTTTTAAATTGGGATTTTCTTTTTAACAAAGACTTAATTTACAAGGAGCTGTAAAACACCACATCAGGATTGTGCTGCAGATCACTGTCGGGGGAAAATGTATGAAGCACTTTGAAGCACAGAGGAAAGAGGGTGCAGAATTCACTTTCTGCCTTCTTCCAGATGCTTCTGAAACCCAAGGGACCATAATGGTCTGTCTATATGGTACTCTCTCCTCAGTCCCTAATGTGAGCAGCACTCCTAACGCTGAGAAGTTTACTTCACCTGCAGTATGCATCATTATCTTTCCTGAAAAGAACTGGAAAACATCCACACTAAAAATTAGAGGCCTCAGCAGAACATTTTATTTTAATGAATATAATGTATTTTCTGTAGCAAAATGTGTATTTTCCACTCACATACACATTTATACACTACCCTCAAATATACCATATAGCCATGCTAAGTAGCAATTTATTATTTATATTAATTTCAAATTTTAAAATAATACCTTAAAACTTATCACCTATAAAACTGAAATAAAGTTTACTTGGAAACTCAGTCTTAACATCATCCATATATATCAGGTCTCTGCAGTCTCTTCAAGTGCATTTACACAGAAGATGATCCTCCCCCGGCACACTTGAGACAGAAGGGGGCAACAGCGAAAAAGCCTTGAATTTAAAACAAGCAAAAACAGAGGAAGCTATAATCTGTACACTGGATCCTGGCACATTTCTCATTTCTCAGGTTTAGGCTCTTCCCTCATCACATACCAGCCATTAGGAGGGCAGTGTGTGTTCTAACACTGTCCCTCATATAAAAAGACTTCTATTTTTGTGAAAGAGAAAAACCAGCCATTCAAAGCTGCAAAGCTGCCTGGATGATGAAGGAGGCAGGAGAAGAAAGGGTGCCTTCAGGCAAACCTGACTTGCCACAGCCTGAGGGAACCAGGATGGCAAAACAAAACATTAGACAATTTCCTAAAGGCATGAAGTCCTCAGTGTTTCTTCTGAAACCCTGCACTTCTTCCCCACACAAATAATGCGTATCAATCAGCTTTCAACCACAAAATAATCCTTTCAATGCCCTGAAAAATCAACACCATTTTGTCAATGAATAAGCTAAATCAGACCAATTTAACTTTGTTTTCTAGTATTAAAAAAATAGTAAAGTTAGGGTTGTAGGGGAACGGAAATCCATTTTCATTTTTCTCCTTTGGTATGATGTGTTTTAAAGGATATATTACTAAAGAATCCATCATCAGTATGTTACTGTAGCTTACCCTTCAGTAATTTTATTATACTATTAAAGTCAGCTCCTTAAGAATTAGATGGTTTAACACTTATGGCTGTCATAGACCTTTCAGTAAATAAATATGGGTATTATCAACATTTCAGACACTAACTTCTTTCCTGCACCCCATCTTCACTGCCCCTAAAGAACAGAAAATCATGGTTGGTCAATCCTTAACTACATTTTAGTAGCAGGAAAATACCTAAGAAACCTTTTGACTGCAATCTCTCAAGAAAACCAACTTGTAGGGACAGGCCTCAACATTTCCAAGCATTCAAAGCTGATGAAATAAAAAGCTACTGGTAATTCTGGAAACTTTTTGAAAGATAAGGAAAAAAATAAATTAATATCTTTACAACACAGCTCTCAGGATCAAATTCTGATTTATCTATAGCATGTCTGCTTTATTATGCAGCATAGGACCTGGGCAGTTATCAGAAAGCAAATATTAACTCTCATTTTCCAGTCATGTATAGATAGAACAGTGTCTTACCAGTTGTAAATGATGACACGTTGTTGAAATTCAAACAATTTTTATTTTAATTTTTATTTAATTTTTATTACATTTTCAAATATTCCTAATGCAGTTTCTTGCAACTGAGAAAACAGACCACGGATTATTCCCCTTTTGGCTGATGAAAAATGTTTTGATTTAATATATTTTAATATATAAATATATATATATATATTTCCACAGCTTTAAAGCATAAGTGACCACAAAGAAAATTAGTTTTCTTTTTTAATTCATTAAAAGAATAACTAATACCTCCATGGTACATGGTCTAAAGCATCCAGTAAAACATGGTGTTACCAAGATGCATAATTTTAACCTACATTTTGAGTCTTGAAAAACTCAATTTACTCTCACAATAAAGTGAGCTATAACTATTGATAACACCATGGAACGGGTGCTCTCTTTTCTGTATGGCACATTTTTGCAACAAAGAAAGATGAAGGCTTGTCCTTAAAAGCTTTGAACTGCTGTCTTACTGGTCAACGCAAAGTCATGGAGTTTCTTCTTCTGGAAAGTGCCAGGCTATTGTTTTTTGGGTTTTTTTCAAGCTGCGCCTTAACTTAATCAGAAAGTATTGTAGACATTATTGCGATCATTATCCACATACCTCTAGATGCTGATCTTTTAAAAATTGTTCCAATTTAGAATCAGGCATAGTTTATCACTACCCTGCCCATCCCATTACTGATTTAACAGAGTCCATGTATCAGGAGTTCACTGCGTAATCATCACTCACAACACTTCAGCTAAACAAGGTGTATTCTGGAAATACATCTGAATGTTTGCATTCTACATTTCTTCTCTGACTGATTTCAGTGACAGTTTAAAAATTAAATTTGTCTGGTTCTCAATAGGGCTGGTAACAATTCTGGGCTGAGAAATTTTCCCAGAAAAATTTCATTGGGAAAATGAAATAGCCTTCCCTGAAGGTAGATTGGAAACAGCTAGTCAGAAATCTTATGGTGGTAGGGAAGAACTCACTGGATTTCTTTCAGCTATTTCTGTCCTTTTTTTTCCACTTTGGTTAAGATTTTCTGTCTTTGAACAGTGATTTGCAAAGAAGTCCTTGGAAAGGAATGTACAGTGACTTTCACAATCGCAGCCCCACATGGTAAAAATTCCCACTTTCTGATATGAGGCTTTTTGGGATTATTTGTATTCCAGTGAGTTTTTATACAACCATGTGGATGGAGAAATGAGGCACTCCTAGTTGTCTCAGTTGATTATTTCTTTGTCACTTAGAGGGTTTTTATGGGAGTTGTTTTTTGTTTGTTTGTTTCATTGGTGTGTTTTTAGGGGGTGTTTTTGTTTGGGGTTTTTTTGGTTGGTTGGTTGGTTGGTTTTTTGAGAGAGACAACTGAAAATGAAGTTTGGAAGAAGCTATTAATAATTTTGCTGAAAAGGTATCACCAAGACATATAAGGACTTGGTAGTTTCCAGTTGATATTTTGATGGAAAAAGACAGTAACACTGTAATTAGAGTGCGCTCATGTTTAAAGCGCATTTCTGTGATACAGTGAATCAGAGCGGAAATTAAATAATCTCTATGTGGCAATACTGAGGAAATTAAGAATCAGAAAAAATTAAATGACAAACGGCAGCAGTTATTTGTGTGTAGAATATAAAACCAGGCAAGCCATATATTGAGACTGACTTAAACCTTGAACATATGCCGAAGTTATTTTGTTTGAGATATGTTGCACCAGCACGCAGAAAACTGTGTCTAGCAGAAATGAAGAGGAAGTGCACAATGAACAGTACATTAAACTATTTTCATTGTGGGAAAATACTCAATATGCAAACAATTTCCAGTTCAAGAATAAACTCTGTAAAAACAGCAATAAACTGGGCCATATTTAGAAAATATAAAGGTCAATGAAAAACAACTGACATTAAATTAATTTGGAATCCAGATGCTGTAGCATCTCCACAGTTGGTTGAATTTGAGAGAGAAAACAAGTTAGGTTTATTTACATGTGGAAAGAACAAGATCTGAAATGTACCTCAGTAAGGCATCTGTTTGTCCTCCAATTTCACAGCAGGAATATTAGAGACTACTTAAATAGATGAAGTTGCAGAAAATTTAATTACCACTAAACATTTACAGGAAATTCATTGTTCCCTGGAGTTACTACAGTTGTAGTGATGATGGTGTATGACATCTCTGGCCTTTAAAGAGGAATTCTATGCAGCAACAAGTTGGAAACAAAGGAGAGAACTGTATAGGGTGTACAGTATCTGCAGAGTTAAGAAATTATAAAATTTATCCTACAGTAGAAATTATCTAAACATTTGAAAAAAGCATCTGATACCTTTTATGATGATACCATAACTGCAAGCTGTGGGAAGGCAAAGATATATTTTTTTTACAAACTTGTCTGATACCTTTCCAAAAATACAGCAACAGGGAAAAGGAACTGGACAATTGCAAGAATTCTGTGATAATGTTTAAGGTTACATTCAGCAAACAGCACTTGTGCACAGCTAGTTCTGACAAAAAAAGGGAGCTCTCTGTATAGGTGTTGACATTAGCATTACCAACTACCCAGTAAAGATCAATATTTTTTCCCTAGTTCAGAAGATGTATTTGCCTCATTATTGTATTTTGGCAAGTTCGTCTTAACTTAAATTCATGCCCAAATATGGACTGAAAACAAGATGGTGTGCTATCTGATAGCAGACATAAGAGTTTACTTCATTCTCACAGTGTATTGCCTGCAGTAACTGCACCTTCTGCTTGGCAGGCATACACAAGCAGGTACTATGAGGTACTGCTGGCATGCAATGTTATTTGAATGACAATCACAAAACTAGCAATGAAGGACACTCTGAAAACTCCCTCATAGACATAGGTATCATCATTAATCCTTAAGGAAAATTCATTGATTTGATCAGCTCATAATAGCAATAAATGTGTGTATAACTCACAGGGCAAAAGCTGAAGAAATCCACAAAGAACACACAGAGCAGTACATTTACACCCGTTCCTCACTATAGCTGGCTATTAAGAGGGTTTGACCATCTTCTAATTGAACAGATTGGCACTGGAAATTCTGAATTGTCCTGGTTCCATCAAAACTTTCTATATAAGCTTTAGCCGTGATCTGGCTGTGGCTGCTGGCCAAGTTGGCTTCTTACTGTAGCTCAGCTGACTGGTTATCTAGCTCCCTGGCATCAAGCTGAATGCTCAGTTGGTTTCTTGGCTTCCTAGGCTTGTCAGCTGGCAAAGAAATAGATTGTTCCATTTTTGCCAGAAAGGCTGCAGAGCCAACATATTTTGTTCCAGCACTCGATGAAACAAAATATTGACAAGCTGGAATTTCCTGTAGAATAAAAATTTCACTTCCCAGGCAGCTCCAGTTATTATTGTATGCTCTTGTGTAACACAGTGACGGCATTAATGACATCCTCTAAGCAAACACAATGCACAGAAAGGATGTGAATTCAGAGAGCTTTCCAAGGCTTTGGATTATAATCTCGTATCATCTGAAATGTCTCTGTGGAGTAAAAGGCATCTTTTCATAAGGTTAGTTTGTGACATTTCCATTAAAAGGCCTATTTAGTTGGCTCTGAGAACTCATTTCTCAGCAGGATGTAACTGGCCAACTGAGGGATCAATTCAGTATATAGTCTGTGGATTACACCCCTTATGCATACTGTTTTGAAAGATGACTTACACAGGTCACAGACCAAACTCTAGGGAAAGAGAAAGCATCAACAGCTGCACCAAAGTCACATATATAAAGATTATTAAGTTTTCACTGTTGATAAAAGGAGTTTAAATATCCATAAATATGCAAATAAAAATTACTTTTGAGACATGTCAAAGATAGATTTGTGAAACATTCAGTGAAAAGAAACCAAAAAGTGCCATCACATGATACTATAATGTCATAAACCCAAGTCTTGTCAGAAACAAAAGCCATGGTCCAGCCGAGGCTGAAGATTCATGGCAAGATGACTGATAGAATTACTCACTGACACAAAGAGTTCCAGTTTTGGAGGTAGTAGGTACGTCAAAAATATTTTCAAGGAGACACTGAATAGGGTGTAGCAAGTCAACACATGGGTATGCGCTGGGAGCAGCAGAAGACCATTTAAGCTGTTTCTGTTCTCAGTTGTTTCTGTGCTATCCCCAGCACCATGCTGACACATTTATTACCCTGGTGAACTGGATCAGCAAAACAGAGGGAAAGCAGGTTGTTCTCTTGTCTCCTCAGTTCAGTCTCATTTACTGCTTGATTTCACAAATGTTCATGCTGGCACAGTCCAGAAGCTGTGCAGATCCAGGAGCAGGGAGCTGGGCTGTTATAAAAGAGAAGCAGTTAGAAGTTGTTAATGAAATCATTACATGAGCTATGAGCTTGAGATTTTTTTAATTTTTTTTGTCTTTTTTTTGAAGGGGGAGGGGGGAGGAGAAGGGCGGAACTTTATCCAGCATGGCAGATCCTTCCCAGCTTGCTGCAAATGGATCAATGGAAAAGGCTTACACAGATTTTAAGACAGGAACAGTATGCTATGACTCCTGTTAAAGGCAGGAATACATAGACTATAAATTACCTATCTGCCTTTGAGAAGGCAATCCTTACTGTGAGTGCAGCTTATAGGACATAATTTCAAGTCTTGCCCAAACTTAATAAAGCTTTAGTTATAGAGGGACATTTTTCAGAATTACAATCATAAAAAAACCCTGACAAAACAACATTGACACAACTTTGCAGTTTTCATGTACAGAGGGAAAAAATGTAGGTAAGGGACTAGGAAGAAAATGGACATAATACTGCCATAAAGTCACAGGCTAGTTCTTCAACACCTTTCATAGACCTGGCATTCAATACCTGAGAGAGATGACATATCAGTCAGTATGAGATAATCTTTGAACAAGTTGCTCCAAGGCAGTGATCCAGAAATATTAAGCTTAAAAGACAGATGTAGACAGTGAGTCAGGATAGTACCAGGGACATAACAGCAGCTTTGACAAAAAGATTCTAAAGATGCCTATTTTTCATACCACATGAGCAGGCAGAAAACACTACAGGTGCATGGCCAGCTCTGTCTGCGGCTGATCCCCTTCATGGGGCCAGATTCTGATCCCCACACGTGGACTGATGTCCCAGCCTGGCTTTTACCTGTCCCTGTCCCCACAAGTGCCCAATGTCCCAGGCTGGGGCTGTCCCCAGCTTGCCCTGCTCCCTGGCTGAGGTCAGCAGAATAGGTTCTGACTGGCCAGACCCTGCCCTGAAAAATATAAAATTAACAGGACAGAAAATAGCAGAGCCCGGAAATCAATACTCTATTTCTTCATCATTAAAATTAATTTTAACAAGTGTTAAACAAGACAAGTTTCCCATTCTTTTACACAGACAGTATTTAAATCAATGAAAAAAAAAATAAATCACTATTTCAAAGCTATCTCCATTTTTGTTATTGTATAAAAAATAACATTTTCTCTGACAAACAATGGTGTGCTGTGTTTTATGTTTCACAGTTTCCTGATGAGGGTAAATCTTGATTTTGCTCAAGGTTTTGGCAGGGAGCCATAGGAACTCATTATTCTGAATAGTCTAAGGGGAATTAACAAACAAAGGGAATAAAAGACTTGACATTATTTTTAAAGTGTGCTTTCTCATGTTTACATTGCTTCCAGAGCTATTTTGTTTTGGAATTTTTTTACTTACTGTTGATACATGAAAAACAACAATACATTAAAACCAAAAAACCTTCTTACAGAATTTTTAGCTTTCATGAAAACTGAAGAGCGTTTTCAGCGATGGAGTTGGCTGAAAAGGAGATATTTTGTTGTTTAGCTGGTATGCAAACTGTTAAAATGTCTTTATTCAAATTACAGCGTATTTGCAAGTCAGGCTGGTCTCAATGAAAAGATGACTAATGAGTTAAATTTGATGCTATTATTCATTTACTTTCCCTTCATCCCATAGGGACCTGTAGTCCCTAGGAATTTGAGAAACATTTTATTTGTCCCACTTATGCCACACACTGTGACACATTTTAGAACGAAACCTTTGTTTCTTTTATCTGTCTAGTGTTTGTACGGTTTGTTGGCTTTGTCCACAGCTTACTAGTTTTTACGGTAAATTAAAATGTAGTTCACCTACCTGTTGGCAAAAATGAGTAAGTGAATACGCACCCACTGACTTCTGAAGCATCTAAAATGATTGCATGAACCAGAAATAGCCCACAATCAAAGACTAAATAGAATTGAAAGCCACAGCTTAACTAAAAACAGAAGGTAGGCAGAAGAAGGAATTATCTAGAAAAATAATTATCATATTCCTTTTATAGGACTTAGATGGTTCCCAGAGGAAAAGGGCAACTTATGAGAAGGTCAGAGTAGTCTTCCTCTGTGTGTCTTTCTCTCCGTGAAGTGGGGCAGGTTAGACTTCGAAACCACACGGTATTGAAATAGCTACAAGGCTAGCATCTTTTTTCTTCCCTAACCCCTTCCCTAGTATGTGAAGTTTGTGGGTTTTTGCTGAATTTAGCTTTGGGGCTCTTTCTTTTCTGTCTTCCAGAGGCTGTTGCAAGCGCACGCTGACCACGGTGGAACTCCCGTTGTTCCTCCTCCTGAGCTTCACTCTCATGCGCCCAGTCCTACAAAGGCCTGTCCCGATGCCGGAGGTCTCTTCGGGGGAGGGACACAGTTGTTAGCCCACAGTGCCAAGGCTAAGGTCCATTGTGTGCTGTCCAACACCCCTCCTCATTTGTGTCCTTGTTGTCAGGTCAGGGTGTGAAGGAGCTGCACCCGGTGAAACGGAGTTATGTTGGGACGCTACACGGAATTACTGTTTCCACGCAAACAAAAAGAAATCTCAGGCCCCAATAGCACCCACACTTAGACACACATCACCGTAACTCAGGAGGATGTGGAGATTAATTGCGTACTCGCAGGGGTAAACAGCACCGCCGGTGTCCGGGGGAACCAGGCAGTTCAAACAGGGAGCGTGAAGGGAGGAAGGGCAGGGCCTCCGCACAGGGTTGGACAGTCCTGGCTGCGCCTCATCTGACTCAGCCCAGGCTGGAGCCTCCAACCCCGCGCCCGTGCCATCAATGAAAACGGGCCGGGATGCCACCCGGGATGAGGGGCGATCCCGAGAAGCACGGCGGCAGCGGGGGGGATAGCGGGAGGGGCAAGGCCAAGGACGCGGAGAGGGGCATGGGCAGCGAGAGAGGCTCAGGGAGAGACAGCGGCGGGGACTGAGACAGCGGCGGGGTCAGAGACAGGGGCGGGGACTGAGACAGGGGCGGGGACTGAGACGGG
>VWZG01008357.1:48081-78601 GCA_013396735.1 Grallaria varia | reverse complement strand
GGAAGCGTCGCGAGAGCGGAGGCGCGCGCCGGGGGCGGGGCGGGAGGGGGCGGTGGGTCCGGTCGGGTCGCGGGTCCCGGTGCCGCTCCGCCGCGCGGACATGGCCGCGTCCCGCGCACCCTGAGGAGGCGGCAGCCACGGGCACAGGTACGGCTCTGCTTCCCACCCCCCGTCCCGGCCTCCTCGGTGCTGCGGGCTCGGGCCCGCCGCTGCGGTCCCCGCGCAGGGCGGGGCGCAGCCCGCCGGCCTGTCAGGAGGGGCTCGCTGCCACAGGTGGCCCAGGCGCTCCAGGGGAGGCGCGGGGCAGGGCATCTTCCGCTCCCCTCCCCTCTCCTCTCGGAGGAAGGACCCGCCTAGGGCAGCGCAATTCGCTCGGGCCCGGCCGGTCACCGACGCGGGGCTCGAGGTGCCTCAGCCATGGGGCGGGGGTAACGCAGCGCCTCGGCCCCGACAGCCGCAGCTCCCCCCGCTCCGCCCCGGTGTCCCCCGTGGGCCGGGTCTGTGTATGTGTCTGTATGTCTGTCTGCAGCCTCGGCTGGGGACGGGCCGGTTCCCGCTCGCGTTGCTGCGGTCGGTGCGCGGAGGCTCCGCGGGTGCGCGTCCCCTCCTGCGCGGTCTGGGCTGTGCCCGGTGCGCGCGGGTTAAGTAAGTTCACCCCGTTCTCAACATTTCGCCTTTTAAAAGTGTCTCCTCCCACTCCCTCCCCACGTCCTCCTCCCAGTTCCTTTCTTCCCTCAAGGGAGGAAGAACAGCGAGCGTTCCTCCTTTGCTCTTCTGGCGCTTTTGGGGGGTTTTCTTTAGCTTCCCCTATTACAACTGAAGTACCTTTCTCCGGTTTTGCCCCCAAAAATCCAGTATGCAAAAGGAAAAAAAAAAAGTGTGAACTGTGGATCCGAACTGTATATCATTATTGCCCTCTAATTGAAGCTCTGATGTATTGCCATAGTGAAATAGGGAGTAAAAAAACCCCCTTAGATTGTATCTGGAAAAGGTAAGTGATCCTGAAATAAAGGGTAACACAGGGCTCAAAATTTATCCACGTTACACTTGTGAAGAGTCCTACATTGCTTCATACTTGTAACATTATTTCAGAATTGTACAGTTAGACTTTAGATAACGCCAGTGTTTAATTCATCTTTGAGAAACTAAGTATTTTTAAATAATGTTTGTCCCATTTGCCCTGTGGTCTTTTCTTGGTCTGCAGGCAAGGTGATTTTTGGGTGGGCATAGTGATTGAATTATGCTGTCTTGGTTGATCTCTCATAGTTCCATATCCTTCAGGGATTCTTTAAAATCGGCTGGCAGTTGAAGAAACACAGTGGTTAAAAGTCTTAGTGTGGAAAAATAATAGATTAGATTATTCCTGTTTCTGTTAATCATTTGGTATGATATAGTCTTAAAAAACCCCCCAAACAATACACACCCCAAAAGTATCTCCTCAACAAGATGTTCTTTGGTGAAGTTTTCCCTAGGGGGAAATAAGATTGTTTGAGAAAATACTGCAGCTTAGAAAATAATACCCCCAACTTACTTGATATGGTTCTGTGATGTACAAAATATACCGCAGACTAAAGTACAGAAATGTAACTGCACAAGCCACAAAATGGAGACTAGTAAACATTCCTGATACATCAAGTAACATTTTTTCCCCCAGGATGTATTTGGGAATCCAGACCTAGAACTGGGGTGAAACTGTGGGTGATAACTTTTATGTGGTGATCTAGGCAAAGAAAATGAATGGTTCTTTTGAAATTGGTGAGGCTTTGTATTCATGTCATGCTTCTGTATGTGACAAAAATGCAATTTTAAAGAATTAGAACCGATCAGGAAAAAGGGAACCCAGCCTGTCATGAATGTTCATCATTAGTGATGCATTTCACTCCCCCCCTCTTGGTGTGGATGTGGCTGTTGTTAAGACAACTTGTGTTTTATAAATGGACTTTTTCAAGACTGACAACCTGATCAGTGAAACAGATAAACCATTAGAAATGGAGTATAGAGAAGGATCCATTGGACTGTTCTGCCTGCCTCTCAGTGTAGACTTGTTTTATTTGGTTTTCAATAGCAATTGTTTTGGTAAGGTTATAAATACACATGCAGAACAACCAGGGGATCAGACCCAGCCAGCATGGATTTACAAAAGGAAGGTCCTATTTGACCAACCTGATCTCCTTCTATGACAAAGTGACCCATGTAGCAGATGAGGGAAAGGGTGTGGATGTGGTCTGTCTTGCCTTCTCTAAAGCGTTGGACACTGTCTCCCACAGCATCCTCCTAGAAAAACTGCCTGCTGTGACTTTGGATGGAAGGACTGTTTGGTGGGTAAAAAACTGTCTGCCTGGCTGGGCCCAGGNCTCCTTCTATGACAAAGTGACCCATGTAGCAGATGAGGGAAAGGGTGTGGATGTGGTCTGTCTTGCCTTCTCTAAAGCGTTGGACACTGTCTCCCACAGCATCCTCCTAGAAAAACTGCCTGCTGTGACTTTGGATGGAAGGACTGTTTGGTGGGTAAAAAACTGTCTGCCTGGCTGGGCCCAGGGTTGTGGTGAATGGAGCTAAATCCAGTCAGCAGCTGGTCACTAGTGGTGTTACCCAGGGTTCAGTTTTGTGGCTGGTCCTGTTTAACATATTTATTGGTGGTCTGGATGAGGGGATCCAGTGCACCCTCAGTAAATTTGCAGATGACACCAAGCTGGGTGTGAGTCTTCATCTGCTGGAGGGCAGGAAGGCTCTGCAAAGGGTTCTGGACAGACTTGACCAATGGACTGAGGCCAGTGGTATAAGGTTCAGTAAGGTGAAGGGCCATGTCCTGCACTTGCATCACAACAACCCCAAGCAGCACTACAGACTGGGGGAGGAATGGCTTGAGAGCTGTTCGGCAGAAAGGGGCTTGGAGGTGCTGGTCAACAGCTGGCTGAACGTGAGCCAGCAGTGTGCCCAGGTGGCCAAGAAGGCCAATGGCATCCTGGCTTGAATCAAGAATAGTGTGGCCAGCAGGACTAGGGCAGGGATTGTCCCTCTGTGGTCGACACTGCCAAGGCCACATCTTGAATCCTGTGTTCAGTTTTGGGCCCCTCACTTCAGAAAGAACATTGAGGTGCTGGAGCGTGTCCAGCAAAGGGCAACAAGGTTCGTGAAAGGACTAGAGAACATAACTTACGTGGAATGGGCGAGGGAGCTGAGTTTGTTTAGCCTGCAGAAAAGGCGGCTCAAGGGCAACCTCATTGCCCCCTGCAATTGCCTGAAAGGAGGTTATAGTGAGGAGGGGGTTGGTCTCTTCTGCCATGCCTGCAGTGAGAGGACTAGAGGAAATAGCCTTAAGCTGAGATGGGGGAGATTCAGATTAGATATTGGAAAAACAAAATCACTTTTTGAGTGGTCAGTCATTGGAATAGCTTGCTCTGGGAGGTGATGGAGTCACCATCTCTGGAGGTTTGAGGTGTCTGGATCTGGCTGTGGGTGATATGGTTTAGTGTTTATTGTGATAGTGAATGGACAATTGGACTGGATCATTTTGTAAGCCTCTTCAACCTTGGCGGTTTTATGTTTCTAAAAGAGTGTTGTTTTTAAGGTATTTTTAAATTTCATGTTTGAAATGAATCTTTCAAAGGTCAGTGTTTGATTAAGCGTGGCTTTTGCAAATCATCATCAGAGTTCTCTAGGCTGCTTCAGGTCATTGTATTGAAGGCCAAAAAAAAGTACTTTTTCTTTAAAAGGAAGATACCTGTTTTTGCTGTAGTACTACTAAAAAAAGCTTTTTTGAAACATAGATATCATATTGTCATTGTGTAGAATCTTTTATTTGAAATTTAATTTTCATAAGAACATATTACATGTATTTCAAATTTTTTGCCCGTACAGTTCAAATTTCTCATATCCTTTATGTGTTTAATATAGGTGTGTGCATGTCCACATATGCCCCTATAGCTACTGAAGAGCTCAGCACTTTACAGAAAACAGATAAATTTTCTTCCTTTCTGCCAGCTAATGATTGTCGATACACACTGACTTATAATAAATTTAGACATGGGATTAATTTATATAAAGAGGTTAAATCCATGGCAAATTTCCTGTTGGATTCCCTTAAGCTGATTATTTAATTTTGGTCCTTACATATATTCAAAAAAGGATATATGTATATTGAAAAGCTACCTAAATGCTTGTTGCATGGCCTGATGGAAAGGGTGTTCTCAGCAAATCACTGGAAAAATGGACTTATAAATTCATAGAATGGCTTGGGTTAGAAGGGACCTTTAAAGGCCATCTAGTCCAACCTGAACATCTTCAACTGGATCAGGTTGCTTAGAGCCCTATCCAACCAGAGCCCTATCCAGAGGTGGGGCATCTACAATCTTTGAATAGCCTGTGCCAATGCCTCACCACCCTCATTGTAAAATATTCTTTTATCTAATCTTAATCTATCCTCTTTCAGTTTAAATTTATGCGCCCATGTCCTGTTAAACATGCCCTGCTAAAAAGTTTGTCCGTCATTTTTATAAGCACCCTTTAAATATTGAAATGCTGCTATAAGGGCTCCCTGGAGCCTTCTCCAGGCTGAACAATTCCCACTTCCTCAGCTTGTCTTCATAGGAGAGGTGCTCTGTCCCTCTGATCATTTTTGTGACCCTCCTCTGGACCTGCTCCAACAGGTCCATGTTGTTCCTGTGCTGAGGATCCCAGAGCTGGATGGAGCACTCCAGGTGGGATCTCACCGGAGTAGACTAGAGGGGCAGAATCCCCTCCATTGACCTCCTAGCCACACTGCTTTTGATGCAGCCCAGGATACAGGTGGCTTTCTGGCTGTAAACACATGTTACCTGTTTGTCCACCAGCATCCTCAAGTCCATCTTCTCAGGGCTGCTCTTAGTCTGTTCATCTCACAGCTCGTGTCAGTACTGGGAGCTTTCCTAGCCCAGGCACAGGGCCTTGCATGAGCCTTGTTGAATCTCATGAGGTTCGCATGGGTCCACTGCGCGAGCTTATCCAGCTCCCTCTGGGGTGTCATCCCGTCCCTCAGGCACATCAACCACACCGCTCAGCTTGGTGTCAGCTGCGATTTTGCAGAGGGTGCACTTGATTCCACTGTGGAAAACCTGTGTGGAAGACCAACTTTTCCCATAGGTGACCTTTCTTAGGACAAGGAGTGTCTATGACTATTTCCCCAATATTGTTCAATTTATAGTGGAGTAGCTATTTAAGATAGAGTGGTATGGAAAAGTGAAGGGGATCTCTTTTTCTTGCTTGATACTGTTTTGTGGCTTTTCTCTTCTAAACTCATCGAATTTCAGCAGAAGAATTGTGGTTTTTAATCTTATGTTTATAGTTTACTGTGAACTGAGTTCTTACTTGTATTTATTATATTTATATATAGCATATAATCTGTCTAACATGTGCCTAGCTGCTTCACATTTTTGGCTTGATTTTCCAAACCAGACACCCAGAGAGATGCTGTGCTTCAGAGATTAAGATGCTGCAGTTTATTTGAATAAATGTAACTTTTTTTCCAAGATTCTTTCAAGTTCATCTCTATGAAGGAGAGCAGAAATCAAGGTGAAATGTGAATAGATGTGCCTAATCAGAATATCTTGCTGTTGTATTCTTGAAGAGGTTTTATTTTATCTATGCTGGAGGTGGAGGAAGGTGAATAACAAAGTTACTTGATGACAATGCTAATCTTCTTATTTAAGTTACTTATACTCAAGAACAAACCCATATAAAGATTTATTTTCATGCAAAAGTTAGATATGTGTTTGAGATGAGATCAAGAAAACCTGTCTGGTCAGTTGTGTGAAGATGACCCATACTCTAATGTGTTGGTGTTTATTTTTTTTTTTATTTAGCAGTCATTTTTACATGCATTTGCTCCTTCCCTGGTTTATTTTGAATAGTCTAGGAGTTCTTTTTCCTTGTTAAATTGTGTGACTATGGGAAAAGCTGAAATATTAAAAAACTTCCATCCCAGCACATGCTTTCTGTCTTTAATAACACCTTATATTTATTGTCTGGTTTAGGGGATGTAGAGATGAGTGAAACAAACTAGATTCATTACTGCTGGTTGAAGAGGGAAACTTGAAAAAACTGTTTTCATTTCATAGCTGGTTTTTTATATTCTGTTAGAACTAGACTTAAGATCAGTAAGGGCAGTTGACTTGAGCAGAAACTCTTGTGACCTACTTCACTGAAGTGCTGGTGCATTTGTCTTTGGTCCACTATGTTTTGCCAGCAGAGACTGGAGTGCCCAGAGCCGGGCCAGAGAGCAAGAGTGCTGATCTGTGTTAGCCTGTAGTACCTCTGGGTGACAGAAATTACTAGGCAAGTTGGTTGAGTGGCTGGGTTGTCCCTTTGCCTCTTGAGATTATTGAAGGGTAGTTCCAGCGCATTGTATGGTACAGGAATCTGTGTATAACTTTCAAGAATACCAGTGACAGTGAAACAGTATTTAATGTAATGTTCCTCCTTGTCCCCCATGCAGCCTTCAAATCTAGTTAAGCAGTGTAGCTTACTATAAGGTGTGTGTTCTCTATTTCGTGGCTGGTCATTCAAGCAGTACTTTTTTGAAGAAAATTGTCAGTATGGATGGTGTGCTGTTTAATCTTTCTCAGTTTAAAATGCTTTTTAGTTAGTTTTGATTTTTGATTCTTGTTTTGTCTACTTACATTTTCAAAGTGGCCACAAACTAAATGAGTAAACATAAAATAATCAAAAATAATTGTTTTTTGTAGGTATTTCTGAGCTGACTTCTTTCATCCAATACTAAGACTGGTAAGACCATGGATATGTATGCCAGGGCTCAGGGCAGTCGAATGAAACCAAGGATAACAGTGAAAAAGGTAATTATCTGTATTTAAATAAAAAATATTTCAGAGCTTTTCAATCTAATAACCAAATGAACTGGTTTAGTTGAAGTTTTTTGAATATGGGTTTTGTCTTAAATGTGTTTTAATTTTGGTTGTCTGACGTTTCAAGGGCAGAAAGAAATTGTCTTTGGTTCATGCTTTGGCATATTTAATGTAATTGAACTGGGAGACAGCATAATTTTAGAAAGGAGTGCACGCTTTTGTCTTTTAAAGTATAAAATCATGATGCATTCATTTCCTAGAATTTGCCCTGTTTATTGGAATATAGCTTTTATTTTCGAGCAGAGTTTAAATGTAATAAATTAAAATACAAATATGCAGTCTTCACTGAGTTCTGTGAAGTCTGTTTTAAGGCTTGCTTGTATTATCTGTATCTTTAGATCTTGATTTCTTACCTAGTTTATCCTTCCATTTACATAAACATGTAGGAAATGCCTTGGTGAAGAATATATGTCTAGCACTTGCAAAAGATATTAGTGGGGCTTTTTCAATAGTATTTATTTATTTATTCTTTTAAATTTTGTCACTTTAGCGTGGAGAACATCAATACTGTTCCTCAAATTTTCTTGCAAGTTGTATAACTGCTTACTGAAATGAAAGTTGCAGTTTATCCTGAAGGAACAAATTTATTTTTCCAATTGTATTTCTCAAGGTAGTTGAGAAATAGATGAGTATTGAGATGATTGATGTCTTTCCTGGTTACTAATAACTTCTTTATTTGCAAGTTGCTGCAATGGTAAGAGGAGAAACTGAGCAAGGAAACATCTTGTCACATGAAAATTGAATTATTTTATTTTATAAGCAGATTTTGTTGTTTTAAGGAAACAGTGCCTGTGGTATATGTCCAGTAGAAACTGTTTGAAGGCAAAAGAAAGTACTATGAGACAGTCAGTTGTTCCAGGTCCTGACATATTAAGCAGTTTGTAACTGTGGGGATATTCTTTCACTTTAAGACACACTGTATAAAACCTTGTATTTTATTTGTTTATGAGAACTCTTCAACATGAAGAGTTCTTTAACTACAGTTAAGTAGTTTTGCATTCTTAAAGGACTTTTAAAATCTGTTGTTTGTTTTTCTGCTTCAATGTACAAAGCAAAACAAATACCACCCTCCCTAAACGCCCCTCTGCCCCAGGTTTTTAAACCTGTAGGTTAGAGAAACATCTTTCTAATAATGATGGTGACCAGTGATTCTTCACCAATTCTAACAGTTGCCTAAACTATTAGCTCTGTGAACTGCTCCATTAATTGCCATTAAGCATTCTGGACTGTGTGGTTCTGTGTAAGTTTGGGTTGGCTCCCAGCCAAACCCTCAGCAGCCCGGGACAGCCTCCCCCCACAGCCACCGAAAAAAAACGGAGAAAGAGAAAAAAAGGTAGCAGGGGGAAAATTGCAGCAAATATATTTATATATATAGATATAGAATTATATACAATGAAACACTATGTACATATGAGTAGGGACCCCAGGGAACCCCCAACCAACCCCAAGGGGAAAAGGGGAAAGGGAAGGGGAAAAGGGACAAAAGGGGTAAAACACAACAAATATACACAATCGAAACTCAGGGGATAGCTTAACAAAATAGCTAATACAATGAACTCTCACCACTTCCCTTGCGAACAGCAAATCCCTTCCCTCTGACACGACTCGGACAGAGCCCTCGGTCCAGGCCTCCAGCCCACAGAGATAAGCGAGGCCTAAACACTGAGAGCTGCTGTCACAGGCTGTGACCGGGAGGAAAGCTGAAGCCCAAGAGAGAGAGCCTCCTCCCCGTCACCTATCTTTTATACACCTGATTACGTGAGGGAATAGGATGGAATACTTCCTTAGTTTTTGACCCCAGTTGTTAAGGAAGGCCTAAAGAACAACAAACCTCACCAAAGCCTAAAATTTAAACTACTACAGGTTCTATAAACACAATTTGACACTTCTCGAGTGTCTTGCAGAATTCTACATTTTCATACAGCCAGGCTCCAGTGTTTTGATCTGTGACTGCCCCTTCTTGATGTTTACTTGAGGAGTGGCTATTTAGATTATGGTGTGGAACTTTTTCTCTCCTACAGCCAGGTAGTAGGGTGGTCAGAATTGCACTGTGTTTCATCTTCTGTTGATTCACAAAAGATTGTGGTCTGATTTCTGTGTCTTTGTAATACTTTGTCATAGGTAACAGGAATTGTTGCAGTAATAGCTCTTAGAAGTCAGTGCAAAGTTGCGGTATGCACATTTAAAGCCTAAGTTTCTATTTTTACAAAATTACCTCAAAATATTCAGTCCATTAAAGTCTTACAGCACACAAAATCAGGAACAGCTGCTTTGTTGCTTAAGAGCAGAGTAAGCATGACTCTCCAGTGGTGAACTTAATTTCTCTAGAGATTGTGACATCTTACAGGTTGTTTGAGATGTTAGGGAACAGTTATTTAAAACACTTAATGAGACCAAATACTACAGAATTTCCTCCAGTATACTGTGAAGGATCTGTTGATAATGACTTCTTGATTAGCTGGGAAAAAGGGGGCAATGCAAGTCATTGAATTGCTCAGTGGAGCTGGAGGTGTGACAAGGATTTTCATTATTCAAGTCTGAGCACCTTGAGGATATTTGTGTCTTTCCCCTGACATGACTGAGTAACTTTGAATCTGTGCTCAAGAATGACATAGGATTTCTTGCAAGACATGACTTTTTAATTTCTGTGAGGAAGGAGTACACAGGCCTAGAAAGTTGTTTTATAGATTGCTGGGGTGTTTTTTGCCCCTATGTCAGTGTACATTTGAAGTAGTTGTACTCTTTATTAAAACAAATTACCTCCTTTTGTTGAAGATGACCTCTTGTCCTTACCTAAACTGAGCTGATAGTCTTGGGAACTTGCTGGTTGTGAGTTTTTAATGTAGCTGCTTGTTTTCTAGTCTGGGATTGTGAGAGAACTTGCTTTCATTTTCTGTTGGATAGGAGGATTTCTATGAAATTGAGTCCAGTCCTTTGCTGTCACAAGCACAATTTTGATAAGTGCATGAAAAAGTTACTAAAAATAGTCTCTTAATTAATAAGGGGAGTTTTAACACCCCCCATCAAGCCTACTGTTGGTTTTAAGTCTTTTTGAATCACACTGCAGTCATAGCTAAGAATCTTACGAATTTCAGGCTGAAGCTACTCCACCGCAAATTTATACCCGTTTGTTTCTGGATGTCATTATTCTTCCATTTAAATAATTTATTTTCTTTTGCAGATGTACACCCTTATGTTTCTTTACGAATGGTCGTCTGTCCTCTGTTACCCTTGGTTTTTGGAAACTGTGTAAACTAAGGTTTTAGTCTGCTTTTGTATGAAAGCCTCTGCATTCCAGTGATTATCCTTCGTAGTCCTACTTTCTGTGTTTGTTGTGAGTTAATCTTCTTTTTACATGTGGATAATACTGTATGTGCAATTACACAGGATGTCCTTCTCAGTGACTGATGCCAGTTCTTTCACTATAGGATGCACATTTGCTATTTTCAGTGCTGTATCATATTGGTCATTCATTCATTGCTATACCCTGATCAAGAAGTCAACTCAGGTCTTTTATTTCCCAGCTTGTGAATTTGCAATTCTGTTTTGAAGCTTGCTTTTAGTTTTTAAGGACATAACTTGGTGCTTCTTATGTTTGCATTTTAAAACACTCTGATACTGAACAAGTTCTTCCTGTATGATTTGCTGTTCTTCTTCTTAGCTGAAGACACCTACGTACTTCAATTAGCATCAGTTTCCGTCTCATATTTATTTTCTCATTAAATTTATTAATGGTGATGATGCTTGACATCAGTCTCAAGATAAATTTTGAGGAAGTTGGTTACTGTCCTACCTCAACTACCCTCAAAAGCACCCCTTTATTACCTCCATTCAGGCAAAGTTTTTTCCAAAACCAGCTCTTCTAGTAAACTCTGTCTGTTTTGTTAACTGTTTATGTATTTCAGTGTAAATAACCTATGGAAGCCACAGATAGATAAGATTTTTTTTCACTGTGTATGTGTTTTGCCTCTTAATTTTCAAATCTTTATTATTTTCAAATTCTGAACTTTTTTATATTCATTAAGGTGATCTTAAAAACATGCATCACTTCCTTCCTCCTCATTTTAAATATGGTTATTTTACCTCTTTAGTTACATTGTGCTACCATGGGCTACCAGACCTGCATATAGTGTTGTATGCTGATTCTTCCAGACCTTAGGGAGATTTTTCCAGTTGTTTCATCTTTCTTCTTCTCCCAATTCAAATTAATATTCTCCAAAATATTGAATTTTCCTTCACCTCAGTAGTTCCTCATACCATGCTCTAATTCTTAGTTATTCATTCTGCCTTTCAGATGTAAAACTAGGAAATAGCACTTGCTTATAAATCAGGTGTAAAAACCTAACTAGAGAATAACAATGATCCCTTCCCAAACTGGAGCACTGTTGGCTTGCAGAAAATTAGCAGGTCATGTCATACAACCTTCCCCCCACCCCCTTAATTTCTATTTTGAGTGCTGTAACTGATTAAATTATTGTAGAAGCTGAAAATGAGACATTTCAACATGCTTACTCAACTTTACAAGTTACTTTTGTACAAGATGAATGAAGGAATTGCTGGGGAACAGTCTTTGAGAATATTGGTATTGCAGCCACCTGTAAGTTGGGAGATCCAGAGACTTAGAGAAAGACTCTGACAGCATACTTTGGAAAGTACAAAGGTACATTACTAAACTATGGAAGTAAACTGTAGCTAAACGTGGGGCAAGAGAATAGATGAAAGTGGAAATTAGGTGAATGCTTCATTAATTTATTTCAAATGACCCAGTAACTGCCTAAAATGCATTTGAAAATGGTTCAGCTGTTGCTTTTCTATAAAAGTTACTGTTTTGACTTCTTTTGTGTCACTTTGCCTGGACTGTCAGTTTGGTAGTCTGAGCCTTGTTTGCTAACATTCTGAAATGTATTTTTGTAATTTCAAGGATCCTAAAGTTCGATTTTGCCTTTTTTCTATTCATTCTAGATTTGCTCTCCTAATTTTGTGTTGCTATGAGCACAAGCAGGGTGGCACTGGCCCGGCTCTAATAATTTGACTTCCTATGTAGTAGTAAACTCTGACTAAATTTGGTTGTCAAGCACTTCTATTGTCTGAGAAGCTATGCAAATTTGAAATACCTTGTCGTAAGTTGGACACACTGATTTCTCACTTCATTTTTTAACAGAGCAGTCTTGTAGAGAATAATTAACTAGATTAACAGTTTTAACTATATGATGATCTGATTTTAAAACTTGCTAAAGAAGATGACCATTTTAAATTAAAAAAATGTGGCTGACTTCCTAAAACAAATAGAGAGGATTTTGCCTTTTTTAAAATATGAGTGAACTGGTTTTGTAGGTGTTCTGTTGTCTTATTTGCCTTCTGCACTTTGTTACACTGGGAGAGAGTCTTGGATTCTTCAGCCTTTTTTAGCCATCTGTGGGTGCTTGCATGTCACCGTAACTGTTATTATAAGAAATGTTACAAGAAATATTTACATGGGATTAAGTAAAGTTGTTTCATCTCTTTCACAGAATGGGAAAGAATCTATGTGGATTTTCTTGGGGTTTTTTGCTTGTTTGTTTTTTTTGTCCTCTCACTTTTGAAGCCACTTGGATGACTCTTCTTGGCTAAAATTGCTTTTCATCTTATTTAAAGAAAAGCTGTTGAAGAAGTTCATATATAGGCTTCAATACAAGGAGTAAATGGGTTTTGATTTTCTTCTTGGATTCATCTGTTCTTTTTTTCCAATTCTGTGTTACCTTTCCTCTCTCTCTCTCTCTCTTTTTTTTTTTTTNTTTTTTCTGGTTTTTTTTCTCTTTTTTTTTTTTTTTTTTTTTTTTTTTAATGCATAACCTATTTTGGAATTAAAGTATTGCTTGAAGAAAGGAACTTAGCGGTTCCAGTTCCATGTCCTGAAGTGAATTTTAAGTGTCAAATCTGATGATTTATATACAAAGTAATTTGAAATAGTAATTACAGTAGAGAAACCCATGGGGGCAGAGGAGAGATGGATGGACCATGCATCTGAAACAGAAAATGCATTTTTTTCTAAATTTTTTCCCCCATTGTTTTTCAGAATTTTGGTGAAGATATACTGCACTCTATGAAGTCATTGCTACACAGCAGGAAAGAGTTATGCAACGTATCAGCAGAGGAGTGCCTGAATCAGGAAGAAGAAGATAATTTTATTGAGGTTTGGCATAATGTTATCCTTCGTATATATTTTGTGGCAATGATAGAAAACAATTGTGCTTGAAACAGTATGGAAAGTTGCAGGATAGTAAATGGGAACAGTGTTTCAAGTTACTGGTCATAAAATCTGTATCCCCTGCTGTCAGGTATTTGCTACAAAACAAAAAATGCCCTATTGTCATTCTTGAATTCAGTCACTATAGTCTTGAAAAGAGCTGTGGCATTTCAAAGTGACACTTCTCTGCTTTGGAGGATTTGAGAAACCAGAAAACCCAAATGTGTAAATAGATGACTTGAGTATACTGCATTTGTGAGTACTGCTGTGATCAAGGTTGTATGGATGGTATCCTAATAAAGTAGTGTAACACTTTGATCAAGATCTAAAGATAAAAATTCCAGTGAATGCTCTTGCTTGCCCTGTGCTTAGCAATAAAAGCTGAAGCCTCGAAATTGCAGATCTGGACTTGTTTTACATGAATACAGATGGGCTGAAAGCTGGACAAGGTGTGGGGAGAAGTGGGCCTGGACAGAATGCAGGACTGTCTAGGTAAATCTCAAGCTGTAAGGAGGAATTACTAGAACTGTTGAAGTAACAAGGCTAACAGCAACTTCTCCAAAAGGAAAAGAATAAAAGTAAGAAGCAATGTGTAGCATGTAACTTGTATTAAGTGTTTTACAAGACTTCTAATTAGGAGTTGACAGGCCTGACAAGGAGCTTAGAGAAGGAGAGTGTGACCTGAACTAGCCATGTGGAGGAGCTGAGCAGGTTAAGGTTAAGTGGTTAAGGAAGACTGATAATTGCATAAGGAGCAGCTGGAGGAAGGCAAGAGGCAAATTGTGTGACTGGCACAGAGGAATTAGGATTGCCTGAATACCAGGGGTTTTGTGATTGGATGGATATGGTCAGGGGTTGTGGCTCTATGGAACATTTGGGGAGCAGGAAAGAAGCTTAATTTGTGAAAGATGAAAATCTGTGACAGATTAAGGTAAGGAAGAAGAGCTATGCAGTGGAGGAGTGAGCAAAGCCTTTCCTGTGTCTGACCAGACAGACTATGGTTTAGAAATCTCTGAAGCATTTTTTGTCTAGTAGCAAATACCTGACAAATCGCTGGCGACACGTTTTATATGCCTGCAGTGATGGTCCCTATGGAGAAAGGTAGCTGACTATATTTAGTTACCTTACTAGATCAAGCAATTAAGAGCCCTTTTGGTGAAGTGTAAGAGGGTCAATATCCTGCCACAGAACAGGTATTTTTTTTATATAGAAATGCAGGAAAAGATATGGAGAATGATGTTAAAATAACATTATTAGAACTGCAAAGATAATTACTCAGACTTAAGAAGCCCAGTACTTAGGTTTTTCTGTGCCATTGTAATCTATTTCCTCTGTACTCATGGCTTATGATAACCTTCAAATACAGTGTCTCATAAACTATTTTTAGTTTAAAGAAAGGACTTATGTTACTGACAACCTTTTTATTTCCCTCGCCTACTCCCCAGAAACTTTTGAATTGGTGTACTAACTTCAGACATGTTCAAGTTATTACAAGGTCATACTTTTTCTGTGAAAACTGGAGTTTGGGCACAATAAAGAAGCCCAAATTAGTATTGTCATTGAGGCAAAAATAGGCAGACTCAGTAGGGGTGTGGTCTCTGAAGCAGTCTGCTGTCCACCCAGTGTACATATTATTCTTCATTTGTGTGAGGCAATGACTTCTGCATATGACCCTGTCTTGTACAATGAGTTATCCCGTGGGAGAAGGGAAAGAGTTGGAATCATTATCTTGAGGAAGAGGAAGGGGCATGTAAGAAAACAAAATAACAAACACCCATTAGAAAGACCAAACAAAACTTGCCAAAATAACCCCAACAGCAATAAACTCTAAAGCCTCTCAAGATGTTCTTCAGGGAACTAGGTTTATTCCTACATCCTTTAAATTGTTAGGTATTTCTTGTTTTGTGGAGGAATTCAGTTCATATTGTAGGTACTGTACAGATGAAAAGACGTCAGAGTTGAAAAGTGTCTTGCAGATACTGTGCAGATGAATTATTTAGGAGTTGAAGAGAGGATGTAGGAGTTGAAAGGTAACTCCTGCTCAAACAGGATTGTTTCATAGTTAACACAGTGAATGTGGTGGTGGAGGTGTGTAATTAGTCTGGAACTATTTAGAATGCTAGTGTGTGAAGCATTGTTTCATTTCTGATATTGTCATAGCTGACATAAGAATAAGTGGATGTAAGCAGGAAGATGTTTTCTGGGGACATGAGATCTTTTTCCCAGCATAAGATCCTGAAATAAACACATCAGAATTTTTCATAGTATGATTTCAGTTTAAAAGAAAGTTTGGTGTTTTCTTGGTCACACTTCGGAAGAGCATATTCAAAACACAAATAAAGTTCAAAATAAAACTGTTATTCAGCCATTTCTCTTTCTAACTCTGTACTTTCTAGAGATTCTGTGTATGTACAAGCAGGTAGCTGAACCAGTTAATAATAACTTAATATAAATAGGGCTGTTCTCTGGAGCAATGGGAGTAGTTGCAACAAATGGATGAGTTGTGGATTTAGTACATAAAATTCGGTCTATTGTATAGTGCTCTGAAATAATGGAACCCACACCATATGAAACTGAATTTCAAACATCAATGGAAGTATCTAGTCTTAGTGCTTTATTCCATATCTATAAAATGGAAATAAAAAATTATTTTCTGACAACCTTCTTTTGAAAATAAATGCCTTTGGGTTTTTTGGAGCATGCAGATATGGTATTGATTTGTCATTAAGGAAATACAAAATGAGTACTGAGAAAATCTGATGTTTGAAATGAAGTTAAGGGTTTGTCTGCTTGGATATGGCGTGCAAAAATGTGGCTGAAGTAATCCGTTGTGTTTTGGCCTTAGGCTGATCCATTTACATGGCAAATTGTATAATGTGTTGGCATTATGCTTTCTTCAGTATATCCAAATGTGTAACAGTTTATTAGCATGGACAGATTTCAGACTGAAACTATTTTATATGTGCCCAGCCTGAAGCAAGGACAGATGAGCACTGATCGTTGCCAAATCATGTTTATTTTAACAGATGTAACGAGGCTTGTATGTGTTGCTCTGTATATATCAGTCACCAGAAAAATTTCTGTGTAGTTGGTTTTAAGTGTTGTATGTGGTCTTCAGTCTGACCTGTCCTTTCACAGCTCTGATTGTATAGGGTTACTATTCTTTATGAAAGACTGGGAGCTACTGTTTGAGCAAGCTATGCTACCCTAAGGTGTGGTTACTATGGCAGTAGAGTGAGGCTTTCTGTTATGTCTGCGAATTTTTAACTCGAATATCTGCGGGAAACAAAGGTTTTTTTCTGTAATTGACTATATTGATGTATTTATTTTACAGATTACATTTATAGATTTTGCTGAAGAGATGGGTACTGCTCGCTTGCAGGTACACTATATATCTATATTGGAAATTTATTTTCTTTATCTGATGCTTTTTTCTAAGTAGTACCTAGTTTTTTAAATGGAGGAATTTTGGTGTTTGAGAAATGAAATGATATATCTTGAGCATTTAAAACTTATGTTTCAAATATCATTGAAAGCTTAAAAATAATTATTTTAATATGATAATCAGTGTTTTATATGTATCTACAATAATACCTGGGTCAGTCTTTGTGTTAGGATGGTCTGGAACAACTTGCTTAAATGTGGCAGAGGGAGATGATTGTTTTAGGGAGCTCTTTGGGTGGGAAGGGGCTCATTTGGTTGTGGTTTTTGTGGGTCATTTTTTGGTTTGAGTTTTGTTGTTTTTGTTAAAAACTTGTGTGTATCAGTATTTTGGTTTGTAATCTTCCCTTTAGTTGAGTCGTACTAATTAATATGGTACAGTTGTGTGTGGGGTAGACTTCAGCTGGCCTGAAGTCTCTGCGGAATAGTTGGACTATGCTGGGAACCTTCTGCACTCATCAGGGTGATATGCACGGAAGGAAAGCTGTAACACCTGGAACAGATACCCGGTTTCTAAAGTGATGAGTAATGTTTTCTGACATGCGCGCTTTGTGTGTCCAATTAGGAATTATTTATGTATAGAGAAACCAGTGGTCCTTGGACATGTGTCCAGACTCAGGTCTATAAGAATCGCAGCCTCTGATACTCTGATACACCATTGCAATAAAGTTCCTGTTTTTGGAACAATACAATGTCGTTTCTTTGACCTGCCTCTAACTTCACGACGACACAGTTGCATGTGTGAAACTTTACTGAACTGACTGCTAGCTGTCAGTTGCTGGTGGGGAGGGTCAGGAGTCAGTATTATGGCTGTGCCTTAAGATATTATTCTGAAGAATTGGGTAAAGAAATACTATTTTAAAAGGCCAAGTGTGGCAAACTAGGAGGATTATGATGTGCTGTTTTCGTAAGTTCAGGATTTAACCTTCCTGTGCAACTTACACATCAGTATAATTCATAACATACATCTTCACTGTGCATTTCCACACTTCTACTCTGTCGAGATCCTGCTGCATAGAGATTGCTCTAATAGTTTGCTGATGTTTAAAAATGAAAAAAAGAAGCCCTGAATCCGTTTGTGACACAAATTAAGTCAATGTTTCTAATTAATCAGATTATAATAACAGCAGACATTCTTTCAAAGATGGGTAAGAACTTTTTGATTGTCTAGAATTAGATGGAATTTAAAGAAAATTGGACAGAGTAAGTTTATGGAGATTTGCTTTGAACCATAGGGATCAGTAGTGTTTGAACTGTTGAAAAAACCCTTGAAAAACCATCTTTCATAGACCTCTTCTATATTGAGTAAATATAAAAGTTATCCAAGGTCATGCTTAAAGAAGTACCTTGTCCATCTTTTTGTAATAGGGAGCTAAAACACTGTTCCAGTAGAGCACGCTAAGAGCACATAGAGATCCACTGAGAACCATTATTAGCTGAGGTCAGTGTTTTCAGTTGTGTACCTTGTAGGATGTGCAGCTGTTTTTCAGCACTTACAGGATTCTTCTCTATAACTTCTAAGCATCTTCCAAGTATGGACTGAATTAAACCTTGTTTACATGAGCTTTACACCACAGTTCAGTAGACTAAGTGGAGGATGGAGCAAGAAACAGGGAATCAAAAAATACTTTACCAAAATTGGTAGGTGTTACTATTAAGGGGGGATATGAGATCATTGTCATTTACAAGTTATTTTTTTGACTTGATGTTCTCAGTGTGTTTGTATATTTAAATCAGGAACTGTCAGCTGTTTCTGTAGAGCTTCCAGATGTTCTGAAATCACTCCAGTTGCGCAAACTGAAAGAAAACGAGGCTGTTTTTCTAAAAGATGTAAAGAAAACCTTGGCAAAACCTTATGTCATGAAACATGAGGTAAAATTTTTGTGCTTTCTTGCATGTCAGAGGTGTATTTCACGTCCTAAAGGGTTTAGTTGTGTCACACCTTTCCTTGCTTTTGGTTTGGGGCCATCTTAGCTACAGTAGTCTTAATGTCACATTTCTGTGTTTTCATGAAAACGAATGTCAGAAAATATAAAAATAAACAGTGCTGTCTTGTTTACAGAAAATATTCAACAAATACTTAATTGTGGTGCTGATCCCATGCTTCTGCTGGACTACAGTCCCTTTCACCGCCAGTTTGGAAAGAATATGAAACTTGTCAAGTTACCTATCTCAGCTCTGCTCAGATATAGCTTTCATTTTCAGCAGACTTCTCTTGTTGAAAGAGAGATGCTAAAATTATGTTAGTGTCCAGTGTTCATAAAACTCAGTGGACTCTTTTCTTACAAAAAAAAATTGCAATTTTAAGTGTTGTTAATTATGTAATTTCCATTGTTTTTATTTTGATGCTGTTTCCATTATTAGCAAGTTAATTATATTCTTTCCGGTTACAAATATTGCATGTAAGATAAAAAATACCTTGAAGAAACAAATATCCTATAAACTGAAGTACTACCTATTCAGCAAAACATGGTTTGAAATAGTCTTCCTCTACAAATTTTTAGCATGCATTCTTTAATAAATTCGTGTATTATCAGAGTTGTATTACATTATTGCAATGATTTATCCAGAATGCAGAAGGTATGAAAATAAGTGATTCTAACTTTCAATCTACACAAACTAATTAATTTTCTCATATTTAAAATATTTCTAAATTATTTACTTGTCATAAACATGTGTTGAAGGAATCCCTTCTGACAGTTCAATTACTCTATGATTGCTATATTTGTTTTCTTTTTGCTCTCTTTTTCAAGAATCAACTTCCTGAAGTGTTTTGTGTGATGAGACTGTCTCCTTCATTCCCAAGGATAAAAGTTGATTATATATTTACCTTGCTGAGCAAGTATACCGCAGGCATAAGATATGCAGTGGAAATAAACTCTTCGCAAAAGCATCAAATAGAGACATCCCATGGAGAAGATGATGACACTAATCAGTCAGTTTCTTCAATTGAGGATGATTTTGTCACTGCTTTTGAACACTTAGATGAAGTTGAACCTTCAAAGATACAAAGTGCAGGTAAGTTCTTGTATGCTGTAACCTTGTAGAAATTGTTATTTGAAATTTAAGCTATTGGGATTTAAAAAGAAAGTAAATGTAAATAAACAGTAGTATTTTTTACGTTAATCATGTTTTGTAAGAGACTATTATGCAATTAAAAAATTAATTTTATGCTCTTTTCGCAACAGTTTACCCATTCATAAACTGAACATTCTAATCTCATTGTCATATGGATATCAAATAGAATCTTGTTCTACTTTGTGTGCTAAAAATACATTAATTTGTCAGTGATTAGATTTGTATAACAGGATTTGAAGAAAATGAAAGGTTGCATTAATCATGAAAGATAAGCTAGCATTTTGCAACAATAATAAATCCAGCAGTTACCATTAAAATATGTCTTGTTTTTTGTAGTTCTGTGTAAATTCTTGGTTTTGAAGCAATCTTTTTTTACCTTTTTTTTTTTTTTTCAGGTGCGTGCAGCTTTACTTCTCAAAACCATCGAGATGCTGCTTCTCAGACCATCCCTGCTCAATGTTTAGAAGCTGTTGACTCAAAGATCCTTGTGGGTTCTGCACGTCGAAAGTCATCTGCTAGATCTTCTACTTTGATTGATATTTTGGGACTTAAGGAACTGTCCTCAGTAAAGAATTCAGTAACAACCTCAGTTTCTGATCCTTGGATACAAAGGAGTTTCTATAAGCCATATAATCCTTCTGATCAAGGTGTTAATTTTTTACGTAAAACATTGTTTTCTTCCTCTCCAGCTGAATCCTCTGAGTCAGACTGCTCCAGCCCAAGCCCCATCATCTTCTTAGATGAAGAAGGGTATCAAAAAAGCTTGAAGGCAAAACTTCAGCTGCCAAAAATTCCGGTAGTGAAAGATGGTATAGAGGATTCAGACTCAGAAGTAAGTGAATTTTTTGATAGCTTTGATCAGTTTGATGAGCTGGAACAAGCCTTGGAAAACTCTTGTAAAATTATTAGGGATCCCCTCCTAGGGAATCCCTCCCAGAAAAGGAGGACTGCACATGAAAAATTGTCTTCTGCAACTGTTACAATGAATCCTCAGAAATTCAAGTTTGATCGTCCCACTCTCCCAGCTAATGTGAAGAAACCAACTCCTCGTAAGCCAGAATCACCATATAGCAACATCTTTGAGGTCCCGGATTCCCCTCGCCCTGTTAAAACATCAGGGGAAGAGAGTGGAGGCTTCTTCAGCCCTATTAGAACATCGGCTTTCAGTCCACTTGGGAGCTGTGGTTCTTCTGAATGTTTGTGTCGAAGTAATCTTGGTGGAGATGGGACAGGTCAAAGTCACCATGATGCAACTTATAATAGTTACTCAGCATATGCTGATGGTGTTTCATTTGAAATACTGGGTTCTGTTTTTTCTTCTGAGTCCTCATCAGAACAAGTATGTGCAGGAAATGATTCGAAGCACAAAAGGATTGCTTTGAAAGAGAAAAAAAGGCAAGCTACAGATCTCAAAGTGAAAACTAGTAAGAAACCAGATAAACAAGCAAAATCTAAACATAAGTCACTAATGATTAGAGATAACATTCAAAAATTTGCAGCTGAATTGGTTGAAAAAAGTTTTGGCAGTGCATTTAAAGACCTGCAAAAAGGTGTTTCTTCATGCACCAATGCACTTTGTCATTTGGCTGCTAGGTTGACTTCTTCAGTCTTTCAGATGGCTTTTTATGAGATTGGAAGACGTAGAGCAGTCTCCCTGAAGGAGCGTGCCATTAATGGGATAGCAAACTTTTTGGTGAGTGAAGCTATAACTGGTGCTTTGAAAGAACTGCGTCAGGTAAAGAAACAAATATTTACCAACACCATTGCACGGTTTGCAGCAGACCTTGCTGAAGAACTTGTGTTTGAAGGAATCATGGAAGTATGCCAGTTTTCATACCCATCAACACCTACAGCTGTACAGCCTTCATCATTTGATTATGAAAACAAAGTAGTAAGATCCTATGCCCGAGATTTGTCTGAATCTGTCATTCAGGAGGCATTTATTGAACTATCTCAGGTTGATGTGACCTTCACAACACAAGCAGCCATTAGTGTTTCCATGGACAATATTAAATACGTAAGGGCAGAGAGTGTGTTAGAGTCAACACAGACTTCCACAGTTTTTCCTAGTTTTAATGATAGGATAGCTCTAAAGCCAATCCAAGATGCCAAGAAGGAATATACAGTACAACAAGGTCTATTTTGTACCTCTGGTGTTATAAGTTCAATACCTGTGCCCTTAGCTGGAAGAGTTCTTTGTCAACAGCGGATTTCCTCTGATGCTTACAGAGCAAAAGTATCCACTACTGCAAATGCTGATGACAATTTGAAAGTATTCAAAGACTCCACTCATCCATTTTTCACAAGCAAAAAGAGAGAGGAGGAAGTCTCTTCTTTCAGAAATATATATCTAACCTCATATCGCAGTCAAAGTACTGAAAGTACTCCATCACTCTTTTGTAACCAAAACGATACCAAACTAACAACTAACAGATCTGGAATGAACAATAGTTCAGAATTAACAAGTGGGTCTAAAGGAATTAATACTTTCTCTGGAACTATGGTAGATATGATAGTAAATGAAGCTTATGAAGCCATAACCTCATCTAGAGTAACAAAGGCAGTAGAAGAGTATACAGATTTTTTAACAAGAAAAATACCAGATAAAAAACCTTATGTGCAAGGTATTGGTGAAGACTTCCCCAAGAATATGTTTGCAGATCATTTGGCCAAGTGTGTCATAAAACAATCTGTGGATGAAAGTAAAACTGTGTTATGCAACACTAGCGATAATTTAACATGTAATGTGAGCTTACAGACTTATGGAGATACCAATCAAAAAGAGCAGTGTGCGATAAAGAAGCAAGAGGCTGAGAAGCAACGAAATGTGTCTATAATTGTGGAACAACAACAGTTGCCTTTGAATAATCCATGTAAATTTCTTACTGCATCTCATTCTGTTCAGTGTTTTTCAGAATCTAAAGATTGTTGGCAGGAACAAAAAGGACATAGGTTTTCTTCAAAATCACCACCACCTTGTTCCACTTTGACTTTTGCTAAGCATGTTCTAGAGGACTGTACTGACGCGGGAAGTTGTTCAATATCATGCTTAAACAAGCCTTTAAAAAAAAAAGATACCCAGAAACTATCAGCAGGAGCTTTGAATTACAGGCAGGCTGATTGTTTTCTGCATGCGAATAGCTTTTCTTCAGTGATGTTTGGCAGTGAAGGTGCTTTGCAGATGGAAGAAAAATCAAGTCTCAACCATGGAAATACCTGTTTAATGCCTGATACACCCCCACCAACTCCTTTAGTGCCATGTCAAGGTACTTCTGAAAGGAACCTAAGAAAGCTATCTAAGAAACTCAAGGGAGAACTAGCAAAGGAATTTGCACCTGCAACACCACCTTCTACACCCTACAACCCATCTATTACTGGTTTGTCTGAAACTGAACATAACTCCTTGGAAAATGAAGAATTTATGCTGAAACTCATGCGGTCACTTTCTGAAGAAGTGGAAAGCAGTGAAGATGAAGATCATTCTCAAATGCCTGTTGAGAAAGGGGAGTGTTTGGAAAAAACAATTCAATATGCAGATTGTTTAGCTAGCCATATAGTTTCAATAGCAACTGAAATGGCTGCTTCCCATTTAGATGGTAAAACAAATGAAAGAGATGCTGGTAGACAGGTTCAGTTAGGTGTGCAAAAGAAAATATGTGGATATACTGCATTTATAAATATCCCAGAAGAGACGTGCAATTCTCTATGGAATTATGCAGGTGATATGGCAGGAAAAGTCATCAATGAGGCCAAGAAAGTAGTGAAATCAAGGCATTGTAAGCTGCTGAGGTTGAAACGGGTTAACTGTCAGGTAGATTGCTTTTATCTGAGAAAAGGTGATAAAGATGGTAGTTCAAAAGAATGGTGTGGTCCAGTGCCACACCAGTGGCCGGGGGAGAGAGATTCATCTGTGCTTCCTTTACCACAAGGTTCAGGCATGGCAGGTTTGACTTCTAAGTACCCGAGCTGTGAAAGTGTGACTGATGAATATGCAGATCATGTCATTCGAATTTTGAAAAGAGAAGGTGGTAGCTCTGAGCTGTTAATGGATCAGTATGCTAGCAGACTTGCTTACAGGTCTATCAAATCAGGCTTGCAGCAGGCTGCTAGAAAAACCAAATTGCGATACAACAGAAAGACATTTCCCGGGCAAGATGCACAGGTAAATGGTAAGCTGGAGCTGATCAAAATAGTGAATAAAGATGCAATGCAACAAGATAGAAGCAGCATTCATTGCTGTGAAGGCCAAACGTACGAAAGGAGTGTTGGCACACAGAGAACAGAATGTAAAGAGTTGTTACATTTTTCAGAATCCCTTGCTCACAGTATCACTTGTGATGTCAGGAAGAAACTGAAAATGTCGGGAGCATGTTTGCCGAAGTCTCTAACAGATTCCTGTCTCTATCAAAAGACTGAATTTGATGAAATCACGGGAGATCTCATTAAAACAAGATTTTCTAGGACATTTCTGCCTTTCTCCCCAGATCATAAACTGTATCATAGTACAGGTAGTGTAAATGAAAATGGCTACACTGAAGGCATAATTCAAGCTATAGAACAATACGCTAGGAAAGTAGCAGATGATACCCTAGAAATGAGTTTAGAGTCTGCGGTTCTCCATGTGGCTGAAAACAGAAAAAATGGGGATAAGGTCTCATATACTGAGAAACTGTCTCCTTTTTCTGGAACTGTCTGTAGATGCTGCAGTATGAAGGAACATCGGTCCTGTACTGAAAGTATGTCTCATCATCTACCTGCACAAGAATCCTGCATTCCAGGGGGGCATTTACTTTATTCCAGATTGAGTAGTGCCTGTCAGAATTCAAGAGTATTTCAGCTTGATATTCCTAAAATTCACGTTGATGTAGAACAGAGGACAGTGTTTTCTGACAAGGGGGCTACTGCGTCCATAGAGAAAGCAGAAAGAGAGCTGAGTTACACGAATCTGACAGCTGACAGTGGTATTGGACAAGATGGAGTCAGTTTTGCTGAAAGCCTTACTACTGAAATAATGACATCAGCTATGACTAATATTGGTCAGGCAGTTACCATAAGGTAATACTAATTTTCTCTTTTTTGTTGCTTTTTGTACCAGAAAAAGTACTGTTAATACAAATATGTGCTCAGAATATTCAGAATATTCAAAATTCAGAATTAATTTTGATAGATATTTTCTTAGAAATACACACTTTATGTTTTGAATGTTTTCTTTTTCTTCTTCTGGTGATACTTGAGTTACTCGAAACTAGGTGAAAAAAAAGCTTTTTTTCCCACCTGTATGAGCTTGAAACCGAGGTGTCTGTGTGTATCACCATGCATTACGTTTTAGTAGGTGACTAGTAAGTGGAACTTAAATACTATTTCAACTTTAAAATACTATCTGCAGTAGAGAATACTAGCCCTTACAGGTTTTGTTGATATGTGAGCTGTGACAGAATCCAGGTTTTTTTCCTATTTGTAGTTCCTCCTCAGCACCTGGTGCTGGCCAAATGAGCCATTGCTTTGTAGTATGAAGGCTTAATTTTGATAAGGGCCTTGTTGTGATAGTTTCCTTATTATTGGGGAAAAAAACCCCAACCTGTTACTCTAAGAAAAAACATCTTACTAAACCACACTTTAGCTTACGGAATAGTAATACAATACTTAAGGATTTGACTTTGAAATTCTTGTGTATTTAGTGAAGGGTAACATGCTGTTTCCTTTAATAGGTCTGTAAATAGGAAATACATGCCACAATAAATTTGTGGCAAACAACAACTGTTTCTTAAAACAGACTATGCAGAAATCAGAGTGAAATCTCCTCTTCAGGTCCAAGAGCAATCCTTACCATGTTGTATTTTTAAATTTGAAATAATATTTATATTCCTGCTGGGTTCTTTTGGAGGGGAATTCCTCACACTGGTTTCTTTTTCTGGTTTTTAGAGGGGCATCGTGATGAAAAATAAAATTGATTTTTTTGTGTTCAGTGGGTAAAGGCTGTAGTGGGACTGAACTAAATTTTTCAAGGTTTGATGTGAAACACGTACATACTAAGAGCACAGAAGTGCTCGTGAGATGTATATATTGTCAGTCTTTGCACAACAAGGTTGAGTCCTTAGTGTGTAACAAAAGAGAGAGTAGTCACCTGGTGATGTTTTTGTATATAGTATCAAAGATGATGCTGCATTTAAAAATTCTAGTTACAATATGCCAACAACAAAATTCAGGAGTCAAACCAATGTTGTTAGTACATTTGTGACAAGGAGGCAATATTAGGGTTTTACTGTGACAAAATTTATATATGTTTCTTACATTGTCATCTGGTGTGTGGTATGTAAGCCATATGTTTCTTGAGAAGCTGCCATTTGTGGTGTAGAGAATTGCTGCTAGTGCAGGTATAACTGTAAATAAAAATGGGGAAAAAGTGACCTTTGCATTACCCTTATGGGTTCCAGTTCAAGCTACGTACTGCTCCAGTGAGCATGAATTTCTGCCAAAGTGTTACCAGTGATGAAGTAAAGTTGGCTTTTTAAGTAATGAATGTTACAGTGGCTGCTTGCTATGGTGGTCGGAGGATGATTGTGTTTCTTTGACTTTTTACTGCTTGATATGTGTATATATATAGTCACAGCCCATAAAACATAGTCCATAACTGCATGTTCTCATTTTGTAATTTTTTTTAAAGGAGTTCAAACTTCTTTGAATCAGTTTTTTGAAGTATCTTGTAGAGACTACTTTTTATGGACTATGCTTGATTGATTGTTTTTTGGATAAAAAAATCAAACTTACTTCCTGAGGGAAAAATTCTGTACAAGCCATGCATTGCTACACTTTCTTGAAGGAGGAAGACAAATATTTTTCTACAGAAAGATCTTTTTAAAAAATGGAATCTAACATTTTAGACACCAGCTCACACTTAAGCACTTTGCCTACAATAGCAGACCACCTAGCTATTTGTACTGGAAGCAGGCCAGGGAAAATAACCAAACTATCCTGTGGTGAACAGTTCAGGTATGGGAAATCTTCTTCTTGAAATGTGTAGCTTGATACACAGTCTACAAGGCTACAATGCCTTCTGTGCTTTACAGCAATAATCTTCCAAATGAGAGAATTATTTGAGTTGCTCCCTTTGACTTCTAGTGAAAAAATTCCACCTGCTTGGTGGAACAGCTCCCAACAGCCTGTTGATGTTTCAGATTCATTTGATGGCTCTATTTCTGTGTTGAGAATAGGGTACAAATTAAGGGATTCCCTGCCTTTTTTTTTTTTTTTTTCCCTTGGAATTTAATGGCTTTTGAAATGGTGTTGAATTGCTTCAAATTAACTAACACAGTTGAACATGAAATTCAGTGATGTTTTTGTCTTAAATTTTTGTCTAGCTCTGTTGGAAGAGAAGGAGTTCACTCTGTTGAATCTATTGTTAGCCAGCAGATGAGTCTTAGTATTGGTGATGATAGCACTGGCAGTTGGTCCAATCTAAGTTTTGAAGATGAACATCCTGATGAGAGCAGCAGTTTTCTTCACCTCAGTGACAGGTAACTATAAACATGTTAGTACAGTTAAACAGTTATCATGACATCAAATAACTTGTCATCAAGTGGTTTTCTCCTGAAGTTTGGGGGAGATTATTTTGTCTTCAATACACAGTGACTTTTTAATTAAAAATTGCTCTAATATTATGGGTTTGTTTTCTTGCAAAATACTGTTGGCCACGAATGTTCATACTCTAAAGTATGTGGAGTGTACATTGTCATTGATGTCAGGAAGACACATCAAGTAAAACTGTACATACAAAATTTAAGTATTAGCAAAAGATAAAAGCATTTTAAAAACAACTACACTTTGTAAAATTCAGTTTGAGAGTACTGTTTATAAGTTGTGCTTTAAAATACTAAAACTTAAAAATTGAGACTGTTTTATATAAATTTGTTTATTCTTGAAAAAAGTAATATTAGCTTAATTTGCATGAGGAGCTTTTACAGCTGTTTTTTGGTACTGGCATTTGTAAGCTGCTCTAACTGATATTGGTGAAACATTTATATACTGCTAACAGTGGGCTTGCAGGTGTGTAATACTGGAACTTACCTGTTCAGAGTAGTAACTTTTCACTACACTTTCTTTGGCTGATTGATAGCTAATGAATATTAGAATGAAAATTCTAAAATATCAGTGTCTGCCTGTTGCCAGGGAGGAATATAGTGAGAATTGTGGTTTGACCTTGTATGTAAGGAATACATGAGGAATGAGTAAACTTACTTTTTTGTGATTGATACAACACGTTACTGTAGAAAGTTCAGCATTTCTGTTGAAGGATAGCAGAAATGGGGGAAGATATTTTTTCTTTAGTTACTATAACTTCCAGTGTCTCTGAGATTAAAGTAAGTATGGGAGATATGCTTCCTTTTGTAATATACAAAGAGGTTATTTGGTGCCAAAGTGAAACTGCTCAGTTAATTATTTTTCTGCAATATTTTTCATGTTTTGCTTAACTAAATAATTTAAGCTAACCATTACTATAAACTATCACTCATTGAACTTAAAAATTTTGTAAAAGAATACATTAACTTAGAGTTACTTTAATAAAATAGTATCTGTTGAATGAGTGAAAATGAGTGATAAAATTTGGAGTATAAGGAAGAATATTCAGCATATTGGCATTTACAAATAGAGAATAAAATATAGGTTAGTGGATACCAAGAAAAGAAAGTATAAAAAATTGCTGTACCTGTCTTGCCTGTATTTTATTTGTTATTTGTTTATCATCTCCAAAACAGATATAAATGAAAAGAAGGTAATTTATATAATTTGGAAGAAAATCTGTGGCTCATTAGTGGAGGAATGAGCTAAATTAGCATGTTACTCATAGAAGGAGAGGCATGATTTAGATAGTGAAGTGTTGGTAGGAGAAACCGGCGTATGCAAGTTGATCAGGTAGTTTTACAGAACCAACTGTGGATTGGTAACAGCACCTGTGTTTGTTTGTTTTCCTGAGGTTCAGCAGGTGGAAGTGACAGGATCTGGGCTTATTACCAAGTAAAAAAGATAGCCTAGGGGAGAACTGTAATATGACAATATTCAGTAATAACACTGTTGTTGTGGTTTAACCCCAGCTGGCAACTAATGCCCATACAGCCAGTCACTCACTCCTCCCAAGGTGGGGTTAGGGAGAGAATTGGAAGAGTAAAAGTGAAAAAACATGTGGGTTGAGATAAAGGCAGTTTAACAGGTAAAGCAAAAGTCATGCACAAGCAAAGCAAAACAAGGAATTCATTTACCACTTCCCATGGGCAGTTCCATTTGAATGAAAGTTCTTTAGAGAACTTGGTAAAGTTAGTTCTGCAGGAGAGTGCTTGTATTTTCTGCTTTTTGTGCCTATATTAGAGAATTAAATTGAGAAATAAAATAGTTACAAGCTTTCTCTATAGTTAAGTGTATGGGTATAAGCACAGGCATAGACATAGGCTTTTACAGGGGATGCATCAGAGCATCCAGATTAGGTTATAATTCAGAGCAGAAGCCTCTTGCTTTTTGTGTTACTTTATGCTGGCTAATGTTGAAGAGCTGCATGAATCATTATAGAAGCATTATAATGCTCTTGTCTGTTTATTACTTGTTATGTGGTTACAGAACTTTATGTTAATAATGACTGTTAATTTGGCATCTTAAAGCAAAATCTTGACATTAGGATCCAAGAAGGCATACTGGAAAGCAAAGAACATTGAATAGGTGATACTGTTACTGGCAAGCTCTTCAAAGGAGATTAGTGTCTGTCTCTTGAAATGTTCGTTCCTTTCCACTATTTTGCTATTTGTCTTGAGTGGTATGAGTGGAAAAGAGCTTTAACAGTCACATAAAACATAGGTGCAGAAAGCATCTTCTTGCAGCGGTTGTTCTCTGGAGTGACATCATATATAGTTCTCATACCATCTATAGTAGGCAATCTAGCTTACTCAAAGAATGCTGGATATCTGGCAGTCCTGTTCTTGGAAGGCTTCCAGACATGTTCTGGGGAAGGTGTGAAGTTGGAGAACAGAGATTTAATCATACGAGTAGCTCAGTCTTCTTCATAATCACAGGCGTAACAACTCAGCTATTAATAATGACTAAAATTAAGGGCCGTAAGGACATGCTTAGTTTTTTCAGTTCTTTGCATTGGGTTGAATGTAGTCATGTGATAAATGCAGTATTTTTATGAACTGGGAGTGAAGTAATCTTTTTAGGATTGTTTTTACAGATTTATAACTGCCCCAATTTTTAAAAGTTCAACTTGGAAAACAATATTCAGAATTGGAAAAAAAAATTTATGTACTCTAGGAATTCCTTCTCATCAGGCTGCTGGAGATCATTACTGGATTTTTGGAGTGGGTTGGAAGGATTTTGGTAGTTCAGTCTTCTTCACACGGCATAATTTTATTAACTCGTAGCTAGTCCTTAAGAAAATATTGCAGTTGTAATCCATATTTCTATGAGTAATCATTTTGAAATTGTTGAGCCTGTATAAATAAGCAATATGCTTAGACGTGAGAACAGAATTCCTGCTAAGACTGATCTGGAAAATTAATGAGTACAAATTAATGCTTTTACCTGTGTACTGAAACTTAATAGTTCTACAGTTTTGTGTGCATTGCTGCTCTGAATAGCACTGACAGGTTTGTACTCTGTTCCAGCAAGCCTGTTTAGGAAGTTGTATTTGGGATGGACTAGATGTTGATGTTTTTTTGGTCTGTGTTTGGCCCAGCCATCTGTGAGAAATTTATTCTTTTCCTGCCAAGTAGGAGAAAACAAGTGTTGATAAGGGAGAACTTCGGCCTTGGAGGGAACATTCGTGTATAAACAAATTAATTGGGCTCTCACCATTGGCTGATGGCCCTTAGAGGGCATTTGGAGGAGAAAGTGA
>VWZG01008357.1:0-42396 GCA_013396735.1 Grallaria varia | reverse complement strand
GCATTGTCTCTAATGATGAGGTTCATAAGAACAATAAATTATCAAAGATTTATATTTTGTGACCTGGTAATGTGAAAAAGCATTAAGGTGATGCCATTAGTATGGTTTTAGTAATTAAGATCTTGGCAAAACTGATTTAATGTGCTTATCAGTGTATTAGGGAAGGAAAAGCTTGCTCTTGGTTCTGATATTTAGTATTAAGTCTTCAGCTTGGTGCTTTCCAAAGCTCACATAATTTCAGGAGAAAAGGGGAGTGACTGGAAAGTAGAGGTCAGTATGACAAAATAGACTTCCAAACTTGGATGTTGTGCACCTATGGTGCTTAGTTACCCTAGACTTAAGAGTGTGAAAGGTATCTAGTAGCCAGTCCACATCATACCTGGTCTGAATTTTCTTGAGACTGGCTTCTCCATTTCTAAAAGAATGATAGAGAGAATGATAATTTTGAGGTGTTTTTTGCCTGTGTAACTGTGTAGGATGTGTCTGATTTTCAGAGTAGGAAGTCTTGCATTTTTATTTGAAACAACCGAGAAAATTAGGAAATGTTTTCTGGACACGTAGAAATATATCCGCTGTGCTCCTTCTCTGGAGCTCGGTATGTTTGTTTTAGAATTATTTCAGGAATATGCTTTGTTGTATGTTAGTTCTGGCATTTCGAGTGGACCTTGTGCTTTCATAAACTAGAAGGAAGTTTGAGAATACTTTTCTCCGTTTCTGTGTTATTTGAAATTGTTGGTTTTAATCCTTAGATTCATATGTTCCTTCTTAGTTATGATTTTTAAGTGCCTTAACACAAAGAAGAAAATGCTTGACATTTTCTGTTCTCACATGCCTGGCCCAGCATTGTCTGCAGTTTTTTTGATGGGAACAAGTTGGGCGTAGGGATTACAATCATTTTCACCTCATGCTGTTTTTTAAAGAACTGTTCATCTATTTCATGCTTGTATGTGAATTGCTGTGTTGCAAATACTCAGGTAGGATAGTGGTAGGACCCACAAGTGTTAATAACTTTTATTTTTTGTGTGTGTGAGAGACCTGTATCTTATACTGCAACATAATATGTAAGACAAAAAATAGATGGTAGGTGCCTCTTTTTGAATTTTTTTCTCAAGTCTCTCGTTCTTCTGCCATCTGTGAATTAATAGACTTCAGAGTGGTGATAGTACAATTTGAGCCAATGCTGCAAGACACACCGGAAATAAATTATTAGCTGGCTTTGTATCTGAACATTACTCCAGATAAGAGAGTTCAGGTAAGACAATATACCAAGAAGAGCACTCTGGAAAATAGTAGTGTCTGTTATGGATGCACCCTGAAAAAATGGTATTATTTTCCTACTTGACACTTCAGACACAAATTGATACTGAGTTGACACCTAAAATTAAGGCATAAGATCTTCTGGCAGACAGTAGTCAGGCAGTCCTGAAAATGCTACAGTAGTTCATTGTTTCACTTAGTTTTATTTATTTTATTTATTTTTAGTTCTCCAGATACAGTTATGGTGAAAGAAATTGGAATCCTGTTTCCCTCCGCGGGAACAGGGAAGGATTAGCCGTTTTGTGTTCCATCCCATTTCCCAACGGGAGTGATCCCTGCCACTCACCGAGGGTTCCGACTTGTGTCACTTGTAGGGCTGAGCAGGCACCCGCAGAGGGCGCTGCAGCCCCGCGGGAAGCGGAGCCGAGCCCGGTGCGCTGGTCCTGCCCGCTGCGGGCGCCCTGGGCAGTTCCCTCGCTTACCGGGGAAGGAACCGGGCTTCGGGTTACACTGCATACACTCCTTTTCAGTATACGCAGTCGGTGAGCTCTGGAAGGGAGGAAAGGCTTGTGTTAGCTGCTCACAGCGGGGTGACGAGCCACTGGTGTGATGTGGCTGTATAAAAGGCAAAAACACTCCTAGCGTGTTATCAGGCAAGGTATTACTTGCTGCAGCTGGGTATGAACTCTTGCTTAAGGGTATGTGTTGTGTTCAGCAAGGCAGAACAAAGTTTAATACCTATGTATGAAACAAAATGCTTTCAGGAGTGATAACAAGAAACTCGTATATTAGAATACATAGTTCTTGACTTGTTTGAAAAGTCTGGCAATGTGGCTATGGATTAAAAAAGCATGTCTATTCAGTTTTTAATCAGACCTTACGTAGCTGTTTGAAGATTCGTATTTTCTGACCGTAAGAAACAGATTATTCATCTAAAGAAATAGTGAGATGAAATTCTGAACTCAAAATTTAGGTGCCAGCTTTGTAGTTTTACTGTGGTGGAATCTTCTTTGGACAGAAGTTTTATACTGCATGTGCTGAAGTAGATATTTGGACATTAGCCAAACTTTCCTCTGGCAGAGGAAAGAAAAATAACCATTCTTTTATAAACAAAAAAACACCATTTACAAAATTCCATGTTTTAAGACTATAAAACTCCTATTTCCTGTGTTCTGCTTGAAAATTCACAGAAATAGCTACAAATTTCAATCTCTTCTTATGCTGAAAAGATGACTTTTTTTCTTTTTTCCACTGAGAAGAATTTCAGGTGTTCAGGATTGTGCTTAGAATTAGAGAGGACCTTTTTTTGCTCGTTCAAGTTAATTGTTTGGTTAAGAAGTTAATTGTTTTATACATGTTTTTATGCCCACATTCTTTCTGTCAGTTCCATCACCTGCCTCGTAGCAGTTGGAACATAATCTAGGTGAAGAAGCAGGAAAAGATTGTATTCCTTTTCATTTTTAATAGAATTTTTTATTGCAATCTGACAAGTCTCATAGTAGAAACTTCATAAATTTTTAATAGCTGTGAAAGATAATTCCTTAAACATTGTTTATAACTCGTTTTAAACTTGATATGTAGAATGTAATGATAGAGACTGCAAAAGGCAATAAAAATCTACAATTCCAAAGAATAAGTAGAGCATCTAAATTCTGTTTACTAAATGCAGCATTGACAGGCCAGAAAACTACAGAGAATAAAGTTTATTTGTGTGGGTGTTGGGTTTTTTTGATTTTTTTTTTTTCCTTTTAATTAAAAGTTGTTTGTTTTTTTACTCCTGGGCAAACTGGCAGATTCATTCATTCCTGAGGGTAGGCTTCCTTGCATATATAACTGAGCTTGACACATAAGCAGTGGAAGATTTTTTTGCTTGGACGCTGGGCAAAAAAAAAAATGTTTTCAGCTACGCTGATCTCTGCTCCTGAGTGGTAGTTTAACTTAATTGTCACCTTTTCCTCTTCCCCGAGATGTTATAATTTCCCAACTCTGAAGACACTGTTTTCCTTGAGGGTAGTGTCTCTGCCACCCGAACCACACTATATGTTGTGAAAGGAAAATCCACATCCTTTTATTAAGACTGAGTTTTGTCTTTTTATACATGCATTATTGGCATGGGAGGGGTGGCAAATGTCTTAATCTTGTGTTCAGAATTTCCTGTTTTGTGCAGTCTTGATGAACCACAGCCCTCATACCTGTGGCACCACATAATTTGAAAATGTTGCTCCCTCCAGAAGAAAGTTTTGTGAAAACTGCCCTAAAGAAAAGTGCCTGATTCTTGCGGAAGTTTTTGTTTTTATAGATGTGGGAATAATGATTAACTTTACAACTGATCTCTTATGACCTAATGTTTCAAGAATAACTTAACTGTTCCTCAGGATGTCCCAGTCAAAATATTTTGTTTTGTGCTCATCTGTCTCCCCGTTTAGCTTTCCAGAAGACTTCGAGAAAGAGATTGGAAAGTTGGAGATCTCTTGCAAGCAGTGCTGAAATATTGTGAAATGATGGAGAAGGCATCTGATGGAGAGCAACCTCTCAATAAGTCTTTCGTCGGTTGGCTTCTGGAAAATGTCTGAAAAGTCCAAAGATGCAACATTCTTCACTTCATTCCTCTTTTGAAAGGAGATAGAAAGAACACAGATATGTAAAGTAAAATTCAACTAGTGACTGTTTAAGTAATAGTCAGCAATTAAAAGATTTTGAGGTGAAAGTCAAAATAGCTGTGCTGTGCTTTGTGATACTGTGCACATGGTATGTTTATTCAGTCTGTAATCGGTATTGTCCACTCACGCATAACTTGTATTTACTGCTGTGTTCAGACCATTGAAAAATTTATGAAAACATCCTGTGTCTATGATAGTAGTTCAGAAGAGACAGTCTCAGGCATGATATTTGGGATTCCCACTGTGCCAGGATAGCTCTTTTCCCCACTCCTCTGTGTGCTGTATTCACAGTGTGACTAAGAGTATTGATTTCTGTAAGAATCTGTTCTGGAATACCTTGCTGCAGATAATGGAAAAAATTACCGATCCTGGCCAGGTGTTATGTGCCCAAGAGCGCCATTGCCAAGCAGAAAATTGTGACCTGCCCAAGCAGCCCCTTAATACAGTCTGGCTTCATAGCCGCCTTTATCAGTTTTAACTTTATGTGAAGGTGGGAGAGTCTGCTCTGAAATTGCTGAGGTGCAAATACATGTTCCCTTTTGTTGACTACTATAGAGCTGATAACTTCTGGTAGAAGGGCAGAATGAGTAGTTGGACATAATTTCATTCATAAATCTTCAGCAAGGTTTCCTGAAGCTTTCCAATCAAATTTAAATTGCTGAATTTTTTACTGAAGCTTTTTGTATCCAGATACTTCTGTGACACTAGTTCTGTGTCAAGGAATTTATACGTTAGTCTCTCACACAGATGTGTTAAAAGTAGCACATAGAAATTTCTGAGGATCTTGGCTCTCTTTTTGACGAGTTTTCATTCTTTATTTCTTAGCAGCCACATACAAATTTTCTTTTCAGTAGTAAAGACAGTTTTGTTACTCAGCAAGCATGTAAACGTTTAGGAAAGAAAGCTAATTAAAATGTAAAGGGGAAATTTCTTGAAAATTGATTTTTCATTTTTGTTAACTACCTTCACTGAATTTTTTTTAAAGGGACTTTTAATCAAATGTTTTAGCAGTCTTGTAATTTCTCACCAGTGCTGTTGACTTGCCTTTCTGTCTGAGGGGAAATATGGACCTTTATGTATTCTGTGGTTTGAAAATGTTTTTTTGGTTTGTTTTTTTGTATTATCCTTTGTGAGAAAGAGGCACGTGCTGGTAATTACAAGGTTGCCACCTCAAACTTACAAAAGCCTTACTTATTTTGGATGAACAAAAAAAAAATCTTAAAAGCTTTATCACAGAAAGATAGACAGTTGATATGGTGCCCAAGTTTGTTATCTCAAACAAGGAGAAAGGAATGGTCTCTTAATCTGTTCTTGAACTTTAATGGCCTATGTATGATTCTGATTTCCCCTACGCCAGGAATTACTATGAGGTGTCACACTTGTAAACTCAAGAGCACTCTCCTTGTTATGTCTTTGTGTTTCAGGAAGGCATTCCACTGGCCTTTTTGTAGAGACCTGGTTTGTTTTTTGTCCTCATTTGTCATCTGAATTTCTGCCTTGGATCTCACAAAGTTCACCTTTCTCACAGAGCTAAAGATTTTTAATGTTTTTGTATATGCACATATGTGTGTACACACATGTGCATACACAGATAGATACGCATATCTGTGATATGACATCTCACCAATATGAACATACAGTGCAAACTTTTGCCACTAAATTGAAATTCTGTTACGCTCATAGTTTTATTACCTCACTTTGCGTATCATTTCACTGATTGAAAGATCTGTGTATGCCCCGTGACAGAAAGACTGAAAACCACGTCAAGGTCTTTTACCCTGTTAGGAGTAATATAATGCCAGGTGTCGGGCATAATTTCTGTCTAAAGCCCAAAGCAGGGTGGGTGAAGTTATCTTAATTCCTGCGTTTGGAAGATGGGCCTGGTAGCAAATATTTTTTAAGAATTTTACAAAAGTTGTCTGGATTTTATTTTTTCCTCCTCCATCCCCATACTCCTTCCTTTTTTTAAGGTTGACTATCAGTATTGTTTTAGGTGAAAAATTTGAAATCATTCTCTGGCTGTATCGTCTTCTCTTTTACACATCATTAATATACAAATTTGCCTATAAAATTGAAATGTCAAGAAAATAAAATACTAAAAGGCAGTGCCTCAGTGGAATTTAGGATATGAGGATACAGTAGTAACATTAAAGTGTTTCTGTACGTGTCCAAGTTGAGATATATATTGAAGATACTGTGAATGTACAGAGCTGTACATTTTTGAAAAAAACCAAACCAAACACAACAAAACACAACCAACAAAACAACACTACATGAACAGTCATTTTTTAACTGATTCATTCAATACGTTGGATTTTATAAAGTTGGTCAAGTGTTTTTCTTTCTAATTACTTCTCTGGAGAAAGGCAGAAAATTGTGTGATTCCCAAAGCTTGCGACTATTCAGAAAGTTAAGGAGACAATAGTTGCACTAAAATTTATTTTTATGAATGGAATCTTGGTTTCAGACCTGATCAAGTATTTGTGTAACTATTAATTTGTGTTATATTAAGCAAGAAATTGTTTTATTAGGCTCCGAGGAAAGTAGCATTGTTTCCAAATTTACAAGACAAAAATGTTGTAAAATATTTACTGAAAACAAGCAAAGAAACCAAACCAGTTTTCTACACAAATTGTTTTAAATTACTTGACTTTTCTCCTTGGATATGAAATTAGGAAAGCTCTAAACTAGCCTGGCAAAATTATTATAATTTTATAATTTTAATAATCATTGGAAAATCTTACTCTGACTATATCTAACTGGTGCTGTATGCCGTATTAGTGAGAAAGCTGTTCTTTGGTAATGTGAGTCTTAAATTCCGCTATTACTGAGTTTATTTAAAACTGACCACAAATACAGAAGTGTAAGTGAAAACTGTAAAAACATGAAGGGCCACATTCAGGTCCATTTAAAGCAGACAACTCTGCTTTATAAACAAACATAATTAGCTAGGGTTTGTTTCATCTTGCATTTTTTCAGTATGGGAAACTCTGGTAATCTAATTTTAAAGTTAAATATGGTGTTACTGTTTCAGAAATCACCCAAACATTTCATAAATACATTTGGTGTTCTGAAAAATGGAAGTGTTGGGATGTTTTGTAAGACTCTGTGGAAAAAAGCACTTTGAAAATAATCTCTCTATAAATTAACAATTAAGTGGCCATACTTAAAACAAGTTTAAACTTTCAGAATGGGGTGCATAAATAATACAGAAGTATGCATAAAGCCTTAAAATGAAAACCAAACAAAACTCAAACCCATATGCTAAAATTAAAGAGGATTTGGTGTCTCAAAATAAGGATGTGAAAACGTAGCTCGGACGATGTACTTGAATGCAATTTCTGTAGTATCTTTGTTCTTGAGTTTTAAAAGATTGTGTAAGATTTTTAGAAAAAAACCAACCAAAACCCAAAACCCCAGCAATCCACATTCCGAGACTAATTAGGTCTCTCAAAAATGGTATCAGATTTTAAATGTTACATTTTCTGGTGTAACTTTTTCTGGGACCTTTTCTATGAAGAGCCACATATTGTTGGAGATGGGAACACAGTAAATAGTAAACACCAGCGTAAACCCCTGTAGTTTTCGACAGTTGATTAGCAAAGAAAAATACAAGATTCAGGAATGATTTTTAGTGTAAGAATTTTGGCTTTTCAGCAAGAGCCTCTACTGTCAAGCATTTACTGTACTTGAGCTCTGAAGGGGTAAGTACAGAGCCCAGCCACTGTAGTCACTTTATTTTGTACCATCTTTGTACATTCCTGTTGTATAGCTGGAGTCGTAGTTTTAGAGGGCCTTTGTTCTGTTTTAATGTCTGAATAGTATTTAATACTAAAATTTATTTGCTGGAACTGCTGCTTATTTGTGCAGTGTTACAGTAATTCACAGCCCAGTTAGTGATGCAATTGTATACCAAAAGCAGTTTGAGTAACTATAAATGTTTATGTAACTGTACTCAATGAATATGAAGGTCTTGTACTGTACAATGGTGACAAGTTTTGCCATTTTAGTAATTTAACTATATTCAGTTTTCAGATTATGAACTACAGATTGCACTAAATTTGTCCTTGTTTTAGCAGTGGCTTAAAATAAAATACATTTCACTGGCTTGGAGAGTGCTGTCGTTTCTTGTAAATTCATGGAATATTATTTTTCTTTTCAGCTAACATGGCTAAGACTGGTCTTGGTCAGTGAGTGTGTGAAGGCACTTGAAGAATGGTATAGTAAATAATGCATCAGTAGATGGCATACTTCATACAGAATTAAATTGGTGTCCGGCAGGAAGCAAGAATGCTGTTCTACTGTCTTTGGATTGAAAGGTAAACCCATGGTTCTGCTTACATGCAGTGAAGTGTCACATGGACTCTAATCTCAACACAAGTAGGATGTAATAACAGTCTGCTTCAGCCTCATCTTGCCTGGAAGGTAGCCTTGATATTTCCGTGTGGACTGAGGTTGAACTTTGGCACATTGTATGGTGTTTGGGGAATTGGCTTAGAACGCAGCTTTATAGTCTTCTGGATAAATGTAGGAATACACTGCTAATGAAAACGTATGAAACATGAAGTTTTGTAGACTTCTTCAGAATCCTCAAGTGTTTTAGTATCTTGTGAAAGCTACCAAACAGCATATTGTCAAGCTTATTGTCAAGCACCAAAACAGTAATGGTGAACAGAAATGATGTGTACACGTACTAGTTCTAAGATGTAGAAGTACTGCCGTTGCAAATGGCTGTCCTAATGTCTTTTGATGTATAGGTTGTGAATCTACTAATCTCAGCTGGGTTTCATTTCAAGAATTAGGAAATCTTTGCGGAAGTTATTTGAAAACAAGTAAGCATGAGCAACTGTCCCTGATTATTTTTGCAATGGTTGTTTAAAGGAGGTTGCTATAGTATTTGGAGATTGCTTCCAAAAGGAACATTATTTTATTTCATTACCATGTCAGTTTCAAAGATTTTTTTTGTTTGGGTTATGCCTCATGCTCAATCACATAAAAAGTATGTATGTTAACTGAAGGAAGTAAATACGCAACTTCAGATACTGTACCACCAAAAAAAGACAAGTAGCAAGTTTGGAAACAAAGATTTTCGTAAAGGGAAAGAAGAGGATATTCATGTGGAAGATACAGCTGAGCTTTTTTCTTCCTGCCTGGACTTTATTTTTCTTTCATTCAGCAGTCTGGTTCTGGCTGGTTTTATTCAACCACAGAACAGTATCCATGCACTTTGTTTAACCTTGGGGTGTTAAATTGAGAGTTAAGTCTCCAGCTAGCCCTTAGTCTTTGCCCAACATGTGTGCTACTCCGTCTCCTGCTGCTGTTGCTCGGACCTTCCTCTCACTCCCTAGCCTGAGTTTCTGGTGTGACAGAATTCCATGCTGGCTACTGCTCTGAGCCTCCCATTGGAAGGTGGCTGTGGAAAGTGAGTCATGCCAAGGCTGAAGAAATGTACTCAGAGCACTGACCTTGCTGGTTATAGAGCACCATATGAATCAAATGCTGTCTCTTTCCCCTGTTGTTAAGGCAAACCACGAAGCATATGACTGCTTGAGGCAAGGGAACTAACAGTGACGAGCATGGGACCATGTCTGTGGTCAAGGTACTGGCTGTCTAGTCCATGACCGCACAACACCTTACCACAAACATTGTGAAGACTGAAACTGGGGCCTTTATGTAGTCAGAACATACAGTCTGCATTGCTTTTATCCCTCCAAAAGTTGCTGTTGCTTCTAGGACTGTGAGAGAGCTTTCCATGTATTTATTTGGGTTGATTTGTTTGTTTTTAATTAAGAACGGACAAAAGGGAGCACTTGTACAACTCATTTGACTTGGTTTCTTGAAAATCCAGTGCTTCAACCAGGAATAAGAGGAATAATTGAGAGGAATATTGAGAAAAGAAAGAGTGTAATAGTGGGATATTTTTTTTTCCGCAATCTGCCCCATAGCCCACTTATTGCCAATGTCCTATTTTGTACAGCCTCCACCTTGTTTAATTTCCGAGTCTCTTCCTGCCCTTTCCTTGTGGCTGTTGCTGGTTTCTACTTTTTTTTTCCTGACCCTTGTCCAGTCTTGTAGTACAGCTGTCGTCTTTGGGTTCTTTTTTTGACCCTACACTGTTGTCCTGATGTGACTTCTGGCCTTCTTATTCTTGGCTGGTGGAAGTGGTTAAAAACCAGCAAGGGGAGTCTTCTTAGCTGTGAGGCTATGGCATAAGGCTTGCCTACCAGGAATCATCAAGCAGTGAAGAAGAGCTAAGCTTGCTTTTGGCTGAGTTTTTTACTCCTGTAGGAAAGTAATCTGTGGTTGCTTTGGTTTGGAACCCAGCTTATTGCTTGCAAAACCCTTGGATTTTATGCTGATCTGAAAGTAACTTTTAAGCTGATACTGAAGTATAATGTAACTCCAGCATACTACATAATTCACGCACACGTATGTACAGTGTGCTGTGTAATGGCAGCTTCTGGACAAGGCGAAATTCAGTCCTTTTGAAAGCTGGCAAAATTGCAGTTGTCTTACCCACTTGCATGGGGTCTCAGATAGTAACCTTAAATAACAAACAGTCTCTGTTTCTGAGAAGGTTGTGTTTTCATAATTACTGTCCCATAGTATTGTGCTCTGAACAGATGTTGTGGCTGGATTGATTAACCACACAAAATCAGACATAGTATTCTTGATGCTACAAAAATGCTGACAGTATGGACAGATATACAACAAAGAAACATCTCTTCACGCTGGAAGTTGTAGATTTAGAGGAGATACAGAATGTTTCTCTAGGAAATTGAAATATGGCTCTGTGGATACCAAACTGTTAAAGCAGCTCATCAGAATGTAGATGTTTAGAGAAATTATGTCACGAGAAATGGCAATTTTCAGCTGTCCTTTTGAACTCTTTACACTGTCTTACGCAGTAGGTATCAGAGAAGAGTTAGAGTTCACAGCTAAATCCATTGGATTTAAAAGGTGCTAGGCATAGGAGAGCATCCAGGTTAGCTTTTGCAGGACTGTGAGATGCTTAACTAATATTTCTGTGGCAACAGATCATACACATTTTTCGTTCTTTTAGCTTAGGAGGTTCAGAACTTGTGTCCTAATTTATTGCTATAAACCATGATGTGAAGATTATATCCTAAGGGCAGTCAGAGTCATCAGAGGGTTAAGCCTGAGACATCCTGACAAGCCTAGTGCATGCTGGCATCTTCAACAAAACCTCTTTTCCTGTGACTGCCTGAGAAAATAAAGAGGTGGGTGTTGGAAATTCCCCAAGGAGTCTGGAGGGCCCTCATCAGTATGATCAAAGTGCTTCTGAGGGGCTTCTAGAGACATGGTTTCAGAGAATTTGGTAGCTTTTCTTTAAAATTATTTTGTGAGAATTTTTTTTTCTTATGCAAGTGTTGGAATACCACTGCTTATAGTATATGCCCAGCTTGTAGTCAGCATGTTTAAAATGTGACTTTTATTTTTCTCTGGGTATTAGCTTGCCACAACTGTTAGGAGAAAATTTAAGTACATAAAAAATCAACTTTGCTGCAGTCTTCCAAATTCACTGGATAAGCGATTTAGATTAATTAGGGAAATAACCATTAATCTGAATACATTGCAGGAATGGGAAGGTTGGTTGTTTCCATAGTTCATTTTCAAGTCTCTTTCTTAAAATGTGAACCTTTTTTCAGTAACTAGACTAGAAATGCAATAAAGCTAAAGCTCATGTAATTGTATCTCATTAACAAGGAGAAAAAGAAAGAGGATGAGGATGGTCATAACAGTCTTGACCCTGGCAGCTCACTTAATTTGAAAAGAAATTAATTTCCTACCAATTGTCTTCTGTTTGCAAGTCCAGTATTCAAACACAGTCATGCCCTAAATTCAATATCTCTTTTTAAATTTGCAGTTTCTACAGTCTTGGGATGTTGAGAAGAGTAAAGGTTGCAAGGATTTTCTTTATTTTTGATTGTAGTGTCCTTACTGGGTGAGACTTTTTAATTAGTCCACCCTCTCATTCCAGTAACTTTCAGCAGGGGTTGTGGATTGCATTGACCTCACACGGTATCCTTTGCACATATTCCTTGGAATTCTTGCATTTTGCTTTCCTGACTCTGTTCCTAAAAGGTCTCCTAACCTCAAGTCCTATGCTCCAGACCCTTCACTGACCCTGAAGAAGGATTGATAACCACAAAAAAGGTGAAATCTCTATTAGAAAAAGTCAGTCTGGACAGGAATGTAGTAGTCAGGAGGGGTAAACAGCCAGTCCTCAGCTGCTCAGCCTCTTCCTTCCCATTGAAATGCACACAGCGAACTGCCACTGAACAAGACTTAGTCATAGGACTGATAAAAATCAGCCTAACAACTGTGTCAGAGGAGAGAAGATACATGAGACTTGAAGGGCTTTATTTTCAGTTTGCTTGTGAACCTGTTTTTGATACCTGCCTCTCCTGATACCTTGCTTTGACCTGAGGCAAGACCTGTGCCCTTCCAGGTCTCCTGTCTGTCCCCCTCTGTAAAGGGGAACGATTATCTTAGGCTTTTCTGAAGAGTTTGGGGCACTAACAATGAGGAATGCTCCTTGTGTTCACCAAATCCCACAATGGTTATCATTTTTCTCACTCTCCCAAATAAATATTTTACAATTTCCGATACTTTCCTTTAATAAGGTTTTAAAATTGTGAGCCTTTTAAGGCAAATCTGGAAATCATTCAGACTGTCCCAGACTGGTTGCATGTAGAATAGCCCTCACAATTTGGAAGTTAATCACATTGTATGCTCAGCGGACCTGCTGGAATGGGTGCAGAGGAGGCCACAAAGATGTGATCAGAGGGCTGGAGCTCCTCTGCTGTGAAGACAGGCTGAGAGTGTTGGGGCTGTTCAGCCTGGAGAGGAGAAGGCTGCAGGGAGACCAGGACCTAAAAGTAGAGCTGGTAGGGGCATGTTTTAACAGCGCATGTAGTGATAGGACTGGGGGAATGGCTTTAAACTGAAAGAGGAGAGATTTAGATCAGATATTCAGAAGAAATTCTTTACTGTGAGGGTGCTGAGGCACTGGAACAGGTTGCCCAGAGAATTTGTGAGTGCCCCATCCCTGGAATTGTTCAAGGACTAATTGAAAAGGGCCCTGAGCAACCTCGTCTAGTGGAAGGTGTCCTTGCATATGGCAGGGGAGTTGGAACTAGATGATTTTTAAGGTCTCTTCAAACCTAAACCATTCTATAATTCCAAGGACTTGACTCTGTTTTGGAAACCTTTCTATGGGGAGTCATAAGGATGAAATGTCTCTCTCCCTGTTGTAGATGATGGCTCACCTTCAAGGCAGTACCAAACTCATGTCTATGTGGCCAGAAAGTCTAGGAGTTCCCAAAGATAACACTAGAAATGCAAGGACCTGAAGTTCTACATAGTATTATCCTTCTTTATATTGTTTTCCCAAGGATATGACTTTGTCATAAAAGCCAGAGCAGTAAAGACTGTGGTGAGATGCATGATGTCTATAACACTGTGATTGCCTGCAATAAGGGAATTCTCTGCTCAGCTCTGACATGGGAGCTTCTGGAAGGTCTTTTGGGTAGGTCTCCTGTCTTTTTCTTCTTTGTTTCTCATTTTGTGAAACTGACTGACACTTCCTGCCCTTTGCACAGGGAGATGGTGGGAGCTGGCTCCCTCTCTCCTCTGTGTGAACAAGGAGTCTCCTGCCACGCTGAACTTGATTGATGAGTCTTCAGGGAAAAAGGTCAGAAGCAGAGGATGATGTGTGACAGATGGATGTTAACAGGCATGTTAGGTTGTTATGTACTAATTGAAGTACGGAGAGCTAATTCACGTGCTAATTAACCACCCCTTGAGAAGAACTGAAGCAAACATTTCAGAATTGCAGTCTTCTCCCATTGAGAAACTATTGATTATGGATTGACACAAAATCACAGCTTAAAAGGTAAAAATGTTCTTTAAGTTACATTTGAAAGAAATAAAAAATACTTTAGGTAGAGTTATATAAAAAACCTGGCTGTTGTTTCCTGCTTGGTGAATAGGAGTTCAGACTGAAAATTCTCCTTGTTAGCCTTGAAATGTGTTCTGATGCCTGCAGCCCCTCCAGAGAATGGTTCTTCATACACTCTCTTTTAAGCTGAGCAGAAGGGAGCCCTCTGGAATGGTACTGAAGCACAGATAATGGCAACAAGGAGATAAAACCATCCCGGCTGTGCTACTCACCTGATAATACTGTGTTCTCAAGAAAGCCACAGAAATGTTTTGAAGAAAGCAGCATAACCACTCCACTGCTGGTGGTTTGGTGAACCTCTCAGGGCGGCCCGCAATCGGATGTCAGCCATACTTTCCAACGGCAATGGGGCTGGTCAGTGGTTTGACATAAAATGCAGCCAGACTTGTGCTTTGGCTCCAGGTAATGCCACCACAACCTGTTTAGAATGTTTGCTTTGTTTATGGCTAGCAATGGATGCCTTGGCCTCGCTGGACAATCAGAAGCACCTTCATGATGAACTACTTTATGCAAATTGCCCAGATTGTGGTCTTTCTGGCTGAATCTCATGTAAATGCTAAATGCTTGAATTTTTACCCTCATTGAAATACAGAATTTTGATGTTACGGGCTGGCATGACAGCAAACTTTGTCGGGTTTTCAGGGAAGGCCAGTATGTTAAATTATAGTAAATGTAGTGCATGCTTCTTTCTGTAGCTTGATAGCTGTAATTTGTTAGCTAGAAATGCACTATTACATACATACTGAGGTTTTGTGGATTTCCTGGCTTCGTTGTTACAACGAGGACAAGTGATTAATCATGTAACATGTCTAGCAATGAGTGAGTACATCCGGTCCAGTTTTTATTGCTTTTTTATATTACTCCATCTTTCTGTACCTCTCTAGCTTATACGTAGCTTTATACCAGTTCTTCTGCTCAGCTTTAATCTTTGTACTAATTACTGAAAATTTCAACAACCTTTTAAGGAAAAGAATGACACAAAAAAAGACTTTTAAATGCTATAGAAAGATTGTCTATACTCACACTTTTTTCCTTTGAAATGTAGTTTCTTAATAGGTAAGAAGTTTCAAATGTTCATGGCTTACATTAGGGATGAACATACAACTGTGGAAGTTGAAGGTAAAGTTATGGGTTTTGACATCTTAGAAAGCAAACTTTTCTTATCAAATCCTTACACATGAGCCATATTCGTGAGACAGATGCATCTTCATTTTCAGCAGCCTTAAGAGACTTTCTACCTGCCTCCCACCCTCACTTGACCAAAACCGCTGTCACAGAGACTCAGCATCAGCAATATCTCATAAGTAATATTCTGGAACCATTCAGAGGATAGCAACTCATTTTTAGGTCTTTACATTTTTCTGCATCTCCTTTTAATCACTTTGCTCTAGAAGTTACAGTAAAACCTGGCTCATAACTGAGTTTACTTTTAAAAATCCTTGTCACCTTTTTCCTCACCACAAGAGTGGCAAATCCAGATTATAGGAAACATGATTAAGTTTGTGATTTCAATGCTAAATTTAAAGAAAATGGACATTTACCCAGCTGTGAAGATGACAGAGGTGGGTTTCTGCAAAGGGGATTTTCCTATTTGATTACTGTTGCAAGAGAGTGAGAAGAGCCAAGTGGTGAATGAGGTTACCCACAGGCACCAGTGGTGCACTCAATACAGCTCAGTTGCTGAATTGCAGGTATATGGGTCAGCGAAAAGGCAGAGATTACTGGAAAAACAAAGAGGTGTTGGAGCTGGGGAAATCTTAAGTAGCAGCAAAAGCAGGCAATGTAACGTGTCAGAGTTGTAATGCAAAAAATGGAACCAGACAACTTTGCTGTAAGGTGGGTGCTTGGTAATAAATCCTTGGAGAAAGGCATGGATCTTTTAGCTTGTATATGTGCACTTCCAGCCAGTGTAGAACTAAAGAAGGAATTTTCACACTTTGGAGAACCAGAAACAGAAGTTCAGATGGAAGTGTTAAATTAAAACCATGGGCCTAGTAAAGCCTAGTATTAGTAATGGATTTTCAAAGATGAGCATGCTTATTTATGTCATGAAATTTGGAATTACCTACCTTCTGCCTATCTGCTTGTTCTTCAGATTGTCTACAAATGTAAGTTTGTGTTGAGCTGAACACCCGAACTTCTGTGAATGTGCAAATACCTATGTTTAAGCCCAGCTTAAGATGTGTGTATGGTATAAACACAGTTCTGCATGTCTAAATCTAGTATATAGACTCTTCAACTGGAAGTTTGTCAGTCAGTAGTTTTTAGCTCTTTGGAGAACATGTGCATTTCCAGCTTTTGGCAGGCTTTTTTAGATTAAGAGAGAAGAAAGATAAACAGATTTCTTTAGTTTGCAGTTTCACAAAGCTTTTGAATTACTTGAAGAGATGCATTTATGTAGACATCACAGATGATTGCAGTCTAAGGGTTTTAAAGCCAAAATTGGATGCAGAAAATTGTGGTCCTGATTTCAAATTAGGCAATTATTTAAACTGTCATTCCTAGTTGTTGGAAAATCTTTTAAGACTGATGGCATGATGCAAATAAAGGAAGATCTTTGCAAATACAAGAATCATATGGGAAGATGACACTTTTGTTATTGACTGTTGCTAGGAACATACCAGAATGAAGCTGACAAGGCTTGTTATTCCCATGGCTATTCTTGAGTTTTTATAAAAGCATCTGACAAGAAGACTTATGGATGGCTGAGGTGGAGACACCCAGTGTCATTATACTTAACAGTGAGGTAATTTTCTACAGAAACTTCGACATATCCTCCAATGTCTGGCCTTTGTAAAAGGGGTCAGTTAAATGCATTTGTCAAAATGACTGCCTGTATGGAAAATTGCCACTTTGATACACTAATGGATAAGAATCAAGAGGGAAATAAATAGCTAGGACTCCTAGCTATTGGCTTTTTTGAGGTTCAGAGTTCAAAAATAAACATAGAGGTGCCATTTATTTTATGAGACTGAAATTCTGCTTCTTCTGTTAGAGGCTAATTTTACAGCACTTCTGTTTTACTTCCCAGAAACATGCAGGACAATGTCCTTGGCCTATGTATAAATATTAGCATTTGACAATATAGTAGCACATACTACTTCATGCTGAAGATGGCATTATCAGCCTGTTGCCTAAAAGTGGTACTTTTAAGACTCAAATTGTGAGTTTTAGAAATCAGACATTCTTTAATCAGCGCCAGGTGCATTGGTCATCATTTTTCCAAAATGCCCACCAAGGTATCTTCACTACAGCTTACATGTCTGCATTACGTGATTATTCATTTTTTGTTGCCTGCATTCCTGTTACATATTCATGACATTTCCCAACACCTAGTAGCATATATACATATCCTTATAAGGTCTCAGAGCGGCTTCATTGGCGTCTTCCACGATCTTTTCTGTCTGGAGCCCCCAGAATTCTAAGTAACTGCCTTATGAACTTCTTCAAGACAATTCACTTGGTTATTCAATAACTGGGTGTTGGTTGACTGGCTGCCTCAGTTCCCCTCCTCATTGTTTCTTTACTTTGCTTGCTTAGTCCTTTAAAATCACTTGGCTCAGCTATATTTAATTTCTGTGGTACATTCTGTTTGCCTAGACCCTTTAAATCACTTGGCTCAGCTGTATGTAGCTTCTGTGGTACATTCCGTTGCAAATGTCCTTGTTACATCTCTAAACCCCGACATCAAGGTCACTGAAGGAATACAGACATCTCTCAGCCCAAGGGCCACTGCTGACTACCTCTGTTGGTTTGTTTGTCCTCAGGTAGGATCTGCCCTGAATCCAGTTCAGACATATGTCCGCACTGCAAACTTCTGCAGAGAACTTCTGAAGGGCTGAGAGGATGAAATACCTGATCTGCTGCTGGATATCTTGATTTTCTAATATCTTCCCTTCATTCCTTCTTGGCATGACTGACAACATAAAGCTCCAGCCAATGAGTAGGCCAAGATCTTTATGCTAAGGTGGACAGGGCAAGAAATTTCCCAAAGCATTTAAGTCCTTTCACCAGCTTAAAACCATAGTGGAGTTTGGATTACTAGTTAATGTGTTGATATGTATCACAGAATCTTAGAATAGTCCAGGTTGAAAAGGAACTTGAAAGATCATCTGGTCCAACCTTTTGGGGAAAGGGAGCCGTAATGAGGTTATCTAGCAACCTGTCCAGTCACATCTGGAAAAACTTCCAGTAAGTGGGAACCGCTCTATGCTCCTGGGGAGATTGTTCAAGTGAATGATTACAGCCACTGTAAAACTTTTCTTTCTGCTATTGGGATGATTATATAGTAGTTGTTTGATGTTAGTAGAGATCAATCCCTCTTTGGGCATCTGGCCCTTTGGCTTAATTGCTTGGTCCTGTAAAATACTTGCACTGAATTTCTGTCTATATGACCTGCATGTAGGACTATTTTTGGAGTAGTTCTGAGACTACCATATTCCTGGAAGAAAGTGGGAGGAGGGAAGGGACATTGGTTGTAATCAATGGTTGAAGTGGACCTGCTTCTTAGTACAGAGATACTGTCAAGCAGAAAACGGACTAGAGTCTTTTCTTATGGGAGCTTCTTCCTAGAATGACTGCCATAGAAGGACTCTGCATTGCCTTCTTTGAGACAGGCAGTATTTATGGAGTGTCTGAATCTGCCTGTAAGAGGCAATATAAAAAACCCAAGTGACTGGTCTTGGGACTGTTCTATCAGGGAGAAAGTAGAGAATGAAAACACATTAGTAAATGCAATTTATCTGGGCACTTCTGAAGAACGTACCTTTGGTTACCAGACAACTCAATACAACTGTCAGCTCATCCTGTGTCACCTTTTCCCCAACCCTTATGACTCAGCTAAGTATTTTCATAGAAAACCCCAACTGCTTAACTTTATTTCCACCAAGAGGATAGTTCCAGCAGTCTCTAGCCATAGCAGAGAAAGTAATTAAAACCAAAGAAACAGCAGGCTGGATGTACTTGTGTTCTTTTCCATTCTGCTCAGTTATCAGTGGTCTTGAAACATTGCAAAAGTTCTGTGGCTAGCAAGATTAATCTTTAAAAAAATAAAATCATGATTTCTATCAAGGGAAAGATCTATTTATTTTACAGTTGATGCTTAAAAAAAAAAAATTCCGATAATGCGGAAGAATGTGTCTTGAAGCTGGGAGAGGCTGTCTCACCAAGGAACCTCAGCCCTAGAATTGGAGGCCTGGCATGAAACAGTAAACCACACGTTCCTTGGGATGAGTGATTATTAGTGACAAACAAAAGCAGTGCTGGCAACCCCAGACTTTCGACACTCATGAGTCAGGACCCCAACCAGTCAAAACTCAGAGCTGTGCAAAGAATGTGTTTTGTTTTGTTTTTATTTGCTTGCGGGTGGTTGAGCATTCAGGGCTCACATTTTTGTTTTCTTTGTAAGACTTAAGACAGTGAACAAAGTCTTGCTGATGGGTATTAGGGGAACAGAAAGCTAGTTATCATGATACCTATGATGAAACCGCAAAAGGTTGCAAACCCACATTGTTTGTTTTGAACCTGAGCTTTCTTTCCATTTGCTAACCAATGACTCCTGATGGTTATGGATATATTTGTTAGCCATAGTTAAGAGTTACTTGGAAATCCTATCTTAAAAATGGAAAATGTGGTTCTTATAAAAATCAAAATTTACCACAGGAAGATAGTTTAATTTTTTTTTTTTCTGAAATGTTTCCATCAACACATAACATTTTTGCCTCAAGCTGGAAGGATCTATGATGCTTGGTGAGTTGCTTGATAGAACCCAAATGAAAAAAAAGAAAGATTAATTTAGTATTAAAGTTAATCCATGTCCTCTGAAAGTGCTAAAGGGATTATTTTTTGAGTTCTAGACTCTCATTTTTTTCAAAGGGTAGAGCTGAGCTCTTCAGTTGCTGTTCAAGGCTTATGACATACTACTGTTTGTCTTCTCTGTGAGATGCATCACAGGTATCTGTGGCTGTCGCACAGCATGAAGGTATGATCTGACTTGATAGCCTAGATGGCTGCCTGAGCTATAACTTCCCTAAAATACAGATAAGAAGATAAGGCAGCTTTTCGTAAGTTTGAATCAGCTTCTGGATGTGCATTTTCAAAGACAGTGGAAGGATTCTAAGGGTATATGTGCATTGCCAAATGAAAAAGAGCTGGGAAGTGAGCTTGGGCACTGAGTCCCAGTCATCCACAGTGCTGAAGAGCTGGCTTGCTCTCCAGCAGTGTTTCAGACATCCCTCAGAGATTGTCTCCAGGGCAAACATGCCATGAAGTGGGGGTTAGAGTTGCTCAGTGAGGACAAAGGCACATGTGGACCTCAGAATCAAGCTCAGGCACTTGGACTTCATTTATCTCTTAAGACACAAAACTGTACAGAATTGGTAGGACACTAACCTTGAAATGTTGCAAAATTCAATGCTCTTTGAAAATCCAGTCCCATGTACAAGTGCTGTATCAAAAATTCACCTTCTGTCTTCTAAACAAATTTTTCTGAGTATTTGTCTAATTTTTGATGTTGTGTAGACCTAGACTATTCATGGAAAACTCAGTTAACTGACAATAGTGGCCTCTAATTTGCAGTGCCTCAGATATTTGGAGGACTGACTAGAGACCAAGAATTTAAAGGAACTGGCAAACAAAGTCAAGGGGCTTTGCAAATAGTTATGACCTTTAAAAGCTTTGCTTGAAAGTAACATGTTAGATGAGCATGAAGGGAAGGCACCTATGTTCAAAATGCCCCAATTTTTAGAATCCTGGAAGACTTTGGTTACACAAAGGAATATGAGAATAGTGATTCAGAAACCCATCTCCACCTCAGTGGTTCTGTTGGGAAGAGACAAAATGATAATGATCATAATATTTTAGATTTTCTATTGCCTGGCCATCCTTTGAGAAGAGCAACGAGTGGCCTTTGACACTATTTGAGATCAGACTCTCATTCTTTAATCAATTAAATTAGTCACAGTTCTGCTTCAACGTAATAAAACTGATATGTGGTTTCAACTGAAGTTGTTTTGAATTTGGTTTTGCTGTTCCTTGGACTGGTCCCCTGAACCCTACCCTTTATCACTTCTTCTTATGCTCCCCTCTTTCTTGTTGTCATGCGTAATCATGTTACAGCAATTAGTAAGCCTTGGCCTGGCAGTCTTTATAAATTACAAATGCTTCTCATGCTTGGCAGTTACATGCTGGTTAAGCCAAACCATGCAGGGCTGTGTGACAAACCCGTAACATCTGTGTCCTAGCCCATCATGTCATTAGAATGTATATATGCACAGAGTATGGTGCACTGTTGGCTGGGAGTCTGAACAACAAACCATAAATAGGATAATGGCTTTCCTCAGTACATTATCATTATTCAAAAAACAAAACCTCACTTGTTTTGGAGGACCTTTTTGGTTTCTCTAAATTTCTCCATGGATATGGCTTTCTACTAGGGACTGATGACAGAGGTGCGCATTTGTTGTCATCTTAACCACTAAAAACCCTGTGCCCTGTCTGCGGTACATGACATCCTCCCTGTGTCTCCTGTTACGTTTTCCGCCCTGCAATGCACAGTCAGTCCTGGCACTCTGTCAGGAGGACAGGCAGTCGCCGGCAGGTCATCTCGTCTCTGCTCAGGCAAGTTGTTTAAGCTATATAAGGATGCTCTGTAATAAAAACAAGCCCTGTTACCTTGAGGCATGAAGAATGAATGTCTGTTACTTATTAGTGTATTTTAACTCTGACAGATTAGTGTATTTTAACTCTGATGCAATCAGGCATCTGCTAATTCCAGGACTAAATGTAGCAAGATTTTTCAACTCACTAAACAGGGAGATAATGAATAGGTTCCTCAGCCTGTTAAGATGGGAGATGCCAGCCATGGAAGTCTTGGTGCAGATGCATTCCCATACTGTGATTGGTATGAGGTATTTTAGACTTTGTACCTCAGCCTTGGCCATATTGACTACCATCAATGGTCCACTTTGGCCTCCAATCGGGAGGCGTGGAGACACACCATCCATAACGCTGCTGATGCCTTTGAGAATGCACGCAGAATCAGTCTGGAGGAGAAAAGACAACGCAGAAAGAACCGTGCCTCACCAACACTGCCTATGGAGACTTTCTGCTGTGCCTTTTGCAACCGGACTTGCCTATCTCGCATCGGCCTCTTCAGCCATCAGCGCGCTTGCAGCAAGCGTGGGTAGCGCCCTTCCCAAATCTTCATTTGCGAAGCCTAGCCATGATGATTATATATAGGAAGAGGTGGGTACATTGATCTCAACCAGGTAAGAGGAATAAAAAACTTTACCATTAATTTTGTAGGTTTTGATGATATTCAACTTCTTTCAAGATTCATTTTATAGAAAGTTACTCAGTGTATTATGGGGCTTCTGCCTCCCTCTGCAAGAATGGAAGACCTCACTGCAATGTCAAGCTTCAACCTTTAACTTCACAGCCTGTTACTAAGTTCATGCACTTCCCTGAGCCTTGATGTGTTTGTCCTCCTTTCTCAGTGCATGCTTGGAACCAAATAATTTTGAGTATCACACCTTTACTGAAGAGTAACGGTATTATGTAGTATATTGCCTGTGATTCCCACATGCAGTTGGTTACTCAAATGTAAAAAAACCCAAAACATATGGAGAAAGATGCATTTCTTTTGGGTGGAGCTTTGTACTAGTTCTTAAGCCTTGTTTTCATCACTAACTATTGGCAATTTAGAAATCAAAGGGAAAAGCTTTTAAAAAAAATCACCTGGGCACTCCCTACTAGCAACACTGATACCAGTTAGCATGTACTGTGCATGCACTGGAGTGTGGTGTGGCCACGGGTCTGTTTCTAACAGACAGTATAAAAGAAGTGGTGCCATTGTGAGATGGGAGAGTTAATATGTTCAGAGATGAATTGTGCTGGGCCTCTTGTCTTTGGGCTGACAGCAGAGATGTACCTTGGTATACCGTAACTTAGAGAAATATTCAGGAGAAAAGGTTTCTTTAGTATCACGGGCAGTAAGTGTTTCCTATCACAGCCCTTACACAGCTGTCGGGGTAAACACCCCTTTTCCAGAAGATTTTGCTACGAGGAGTCAGTTGTTTTGCTTAGGAATGGCTTTCCTGCCACTTTCTCAAGACAGTTGCGGTTCTCTCCCTCCACATTCCAAAGAGGTTTCTCTCTCTGATATGTGAGGAGAGAGATAACATTCAGACATGTTACAGGGCCACTGCAGCTTGGAAAGAGCCATGGGGACAGCAATAATAAAGCCTGGAGAAGGAAGAGGCAGCGTGTCTTTCTCAGGCCCAGCACTTTGTTGCTAGTGCAGGCTCTCTTTGTAAGTTTTTAGTGTTCTTGACTTCAGAATAAACTTTCTGGATTCTTTCCATTGCCTTGGCATTTTTGGGGGTACCTGCATGTATCTTACCACGCATCAGCATTCAGATTTTGAAGGAATATCCCTTTTGGTTTTACCTTCATCAGAACATTTTAGAGAGTTCTATAATTAGATGCTATGTTGGAAATACTGTTGGCTGTAGAAAAAAAAATATTCAGGAACATTTTAGGCAACCGTATTCTAGGATGGGGTTTAGAGAAGAATGAAATCCCTGATCCTAACTCTTCTTGTGCTAGCATTGCTGGTTCCTGATGGTGGGCAGCCAAACCGTTCACTTGCTGACAAATACTGTGAGAAAAGATGAGCCTACCATGCCAGATTGAAGAGCAAATGCATTTACTCATCTGCAAAGATGAAAGAAGTAAACTCTTGACATGGGCAAAATGAATCATGCATAGGAATGATTTTTATTTTTTTTTTGAAACTGCAATCTTCCACAGTATTTAGCCCCTCAGAAGAGAATTAAAAAGCACTTGAATGAGATGCAGAAAAGGCCATTGATTTACCTACAAACACTATCAGCGCACTAGGCATGGCCTGCTGGCTGAATTGAAGGGATGTGGGTCACAGAACTAAGCTGAGCTGCCAGATGAAGAAGTGTGGTGGAAGGAGGCGATTGAGAGAAACTGAGAGTATTTGGGACCAGTTCTCAGGCAGCATCTGGAGTAAAAAACTCACAGGGGGAGAGAAGAGAGAGAAAAAGAGAGAAATATGTTCTCAGCCCCCAAGAAGGTTGTGGGTATGGGGGCAGCTGACATCAAAGGCAACAAATGCAGAAGCAAAGACAGTTGCGTGACTCAGAGAAAAGACAATGAGCTAATTGGTCAAAACCTCATGCATCCCAAAAGACTGTGAGGACATCCGAGGGAATTGCAATGAGGTGTGGGAAGCCTGAGAGAAGCAAATGAATGGAGAGGCTTTTGTTTTGTCCTGTCTTGGTCTTCTGTATGGAGAAAATATTTTCACAAACCTTGGCAAAGACAGCAGTATTGTTGGCTCTGCATGTGAAGAGATGACTGAGAGCCTCAAGGACTTGAACAGTGGGTGCCTAGAGATGGATTGTGCTGGTTGAACCCAGGGAAGCTCTAAAATTGGGCTTTCATGGTCAGTGTTTGTTCCTGGCACTCCACACCTGCCAGACCCACTTTGGCCTCCCCTGCACCCTCTCTCATGCTGGTGTTGGGTTTTGTAGCCCCATGACCACTTCCATCCACAGCTTGAAAATTATTTTAGCACACATAGTTTGAAAGAACCCTATTTGCCATGGCAGAGCATGCTTACAGACTGGTTTGAACTAGACATGCAGCACTTAGTGCTGGTCTGGTGCTCTCACAGAGGTGGGCTGGAGGTTGCTGCCATGAAGGTGAAAGGCTATCAGTTGCTGGGGAGGGAGTGACATTTCCAAAGAGAAACTTTTGGCTTGTCAATATAGGCTTTCAGTAACACAGAAAAGTCAAAGTTAGTGTTACTGGAGCTAAAAACCAAGCCAACAGCCAGGCAGACTTTTAAACTTTTTTTCTGAAAACGCTCAAGTTGGTATTTTTAAGGCCAGACAGGCACTCTTAGCCCTTGTGTAGCAGAGTGAGCTGCCAGTAAAATACAGTTCTCAAGACAGATAGCCCATTTGAGGCATTGAGGCCCATTTGGAGCATAAAGTGAAAAAGTGATGGACAGGGTGCTAGGTTATTATTTTCCTTGATGCGTTGAATGACAGACTGGGGATTTATAGTTCTGTATCTTCAGTCAGCACTTTTCAATGCACTTGGAGGCAGCTATCAGTAAACCGGATGGATGGAACACTCACACTCTTCTTATAATGTGACACATCCTGTCAAAGCAGCTATTGGCAGGCTCTTGCGGTTCAGAGGATCACAATGCTGCATCCAGAAGGTGGGATGCACAAGGGCTCTTTGACATGAACAAACACCAGCCGTCTCATGCTCAATTTCTAGGTATCTTAATTTCTACCCTAGCCACCCACCCGATCCCACTCTGCCTTTGCTTGAAACTAGCCTAGTCACAGTATCAGTCAGATTTACTCAGACTGAAAGCAAGCAGTGGGGGAGGGTGGAAATTCGGAAAATGCCATGTACCCAGCACCCAAAGGCAAATGGCAAGGAAAGCTGGGAACTTTCTGTCCTCGATGTGCCACTTCCCTCAGCTCATGAGGTTTGCTCATAGCAATTCACACTGATGTGCAAGAAGAGACCATGGGTCAGCAAAAGCCTGAACCTTGCGTCCCCATAAGCTTGTTTGGACTACATTGGTGTTTATCCCCCAAATTTTAAGACACTGAAGGTTTTCTACCTGGACCTTATCCTTCTCCCTGGACATGCAAATAGATGTAGGTATCAAGATTTTCCCTAAGTCATTTAAAACTACCTTCACTCAAAAATAGTTACAAAGACTCTGCACATGAAATTTCAGTTTGATACTGTCTCTTTTTACTTCTTTGCTGCATGTTCGTGCAGTCAGATTTTTCTCTGTAAAGATATTTAAAGCAAGATGGTGCCAAATAATAACAAGAGCAACAGAATCAAATGAATCCATCAATCATAAAAACAAAGAAAAGGCCTTCTGATTAAAATCCCAAAAGTTTAACAGAAAAAAAAGGGCTATTTGGTGATGAGCACTGAAGGGCTGCCAAGGGCTTAATGAATTTGCAGTGGCTGTTGTAACCTGGCAGACAGTTCTGTCACCCCAACTGTACCATACTGCTACATGTCCAGATCTATTCCTAGTTTGCCTGTAATATTGTATGTATAGTACTGTGTCCTTTGATGTGTGGTATGATCCTGGTCTAGTTATGTAACTATATATCTGTGCAAGGAATCACTCAGTTTTAAAAGATCTGATCACTTTGTTTAAGACCCCTTGTCCAAATGACTCCTTAGAAGCTGCATGAAAAGCCATCGGAAAGTCAGGGGATAGGCTCATCTGAACTTTCTCTGATTTTACTTTCCCCAAGTTGGATAACCAAGAACTGATGCCATCAAGCTTTTGAACAGCTGAGTCTTCAGCTCTCTGCATAGGTTTTGTGTTAGCAGATCTCAGTTATCTTCTTCACCACTGATTTCCTTTATGGTCAATGAATATCTATGGAGATATTAATCTCTGTGACATGTAAAGTAGGTCAGAAGAGTAGGGTGGATGATTGTAATGAGAGGCTAGCTCAAATGCTGACTGCTTCATGGAACTGATATAAAGCTAAGTGAGATGTAAGACACAGCTAGTGTTGGTATTTCCATTAAAGCAAATGAGAAATCAGAGGATACTTCATGTAGTGTTATAAACACTGGCTTCTTTCTTGGGTTTCTTTCTGTTGTAAACACTGACTTGTTTATTGGGTTTATTTTTGTTGTGCAGGCATGATGTGCTTGCAAAATGTCACTTTGCTTCTGAATGGCAACATCTGGTTGCTAGCTGTTCATATGATTGTTTCAACAGCCCTGCAGATACTACCCATCCCTTGCAGAGTTTTTCAATAAAATTGGTTCACCTGGCTAAATGAAACCCCCTAAGTGTCCTAACAATTTTAGCTGCTATTCCCCTAAATTTCAGTTGTTTCTTGGAGCACGTTTGTAAAGCCTCCTTTGGACTTTCTTACAGAATTAGAACACTGCAAGTTAGCTGATGTTGGCCTGGCTTTCATTAAAAAAGTTCTAACTGATTTTGTATATTCAGTGAGTACACCCTAGGTAAAACAGTGCCTGTATAGCAAACCTGTTACAGCATCACAGTCTGTATTTCACAGTATATAGCACTGTGACCGCTCTGACCCTGAAAAACAAACCATAAATAAGATAATGGATTTCCTCAGGGCAATATGATTACAGAAACAAAACCTCTGTTATTTTGATGACCTTTTACTTTCTCTAAATTACCTCATAGGTACTTTGGTCTTTTGACTGTCATTTTCTGCTAAGAACTGATGACATAGGTGTGTATTTTAACCATCAAAAACTCCTTCTTTGTGGTACATCACATGCTCCGTAAGTTTCCTTAGTAGGTCTGCCCCATGATGCACAGACAGCTCACTTTTCTGTGTACAGACAGGAAGAGGCATGACAAATTTCTTTCTTTGGCTTCTTGATATGTTTGGGAAATAGGATACCAAATTCATACCCCATGGGGAAAGAAGAACCTCATCCTTTCTTACCTATTTCACCAAGGGAGAAGCAGCCATCGCCTCTTTAGTTTCCTCCTCCTTCCCAGCCCTAGCCTTCCCAGCACAAGAAGGACATAGACCTGTTACAGTTAGTCCAGAGAAGGGTCATGAAGATGGTCTGAGGGATGAACACCTCACTGATGAGGAAAGGCTGAGAGAATTGGGTTTGTTCAGCCTGGAGAAGAGAAGATTCTGGGGAGACCTCATAGTGGCCTTCCAGCGCCTCAAGGGGGCTTAGAAGAAAGATGAGGACAAACGTTTCAGCAGGGCCAGTTGAGACAGGACAAGGGTTAATGGTTTCAATGAAAAAGAAGGTCAATTTAGACTAGATATAAGGAAGAAATCTTTTATGATGAGGGTCATAAAACCTGAAACATGTTGCCCAGAGAAGTTGTGGATGCCCCATAATTGGAAATGATAGGAATAGAATAGAATAGAATAGAATAGAATAGAATAGAATAGAATGTTCAGTTGAAAGGGACCTACAGCGATCATCTATTCCAACCGCCTGACCAATTCAGGGCTGACCAAAAGTTAAAGCATATTATTAAGGGCATTGTCAAAATGCTTCTTAAACAAAGACAGGCTTGGGGTATCAACCACCTCGTTAGGAGGCCTGTTCCAGCGTTTGATTACTCTCTTGGTAAAGAAATGCTTCCCAATGTCCAGTCTAAACCTCCCCTAATGCAGCTTTCAAACATTTCCACATATCCTATTACTGCATCCCAGGCAGAAGGGAGCAGTACCTCCCTCTCTCCTCAGGAAGCTGTAGAGAGCAATGAGGTTGCACCTCAGTGTCACTCTCCCCAAAACAGAGAAGCCCAAATACTCAGCTGCTCCTTACAGGACATTCCTTCCAGACCTTTCATCAGCTTTGTTGCCCTCCTCTGAAGGCATTCAAGTACTTGCATGAACTTCTTAAGTTGTGGGGCCCAGAACTGCACACAGTAGTCCAGCTGAGGCTGCATCAGTGCTGAATATAGTGTGATAATCACTTCTCTTTACCAGCTGGTGATGCTGTGTTTGATGCACCCCTGGATATGGTTTGCCCTCTTGGCTGCCAGAGCACACTGCTGACTCACACTGCACCTGCTGCCAACCAGCAACCCCAGATCCCTTTCTACAGGGCTGGTCTCTGGCAAAGTGTTCAAGGTCAGGTTATACAAGTTTTGAGCAACCTGGCTGAGTGGAAGGTGTCCATGTCCATCGCAGGGCCATTTGAACTAGATGATCTTTAAAGGTTCCTATGGACCCCAACAATTCTGTGATTCTGTAGTTCTATGAACCCTGATCACCTCAACAAATGTGCAATGACTGGTTGCATTGATTTCTCCACCTGCATGGAGTCCAGAGCCCTAAATCCTTTTCTAAGGGCCAGCTTCTCTCCTGGCAGCCATACTGGGCAGGCACTTTTCTTTCATCCCAGTGGTAGAGGTAGGACTGACAAGTCAGAACATGGGCCCTAGTTTCAGACCTACTCTTTGCTATATCAAAGCAATGACCTGCCTGCAGCGCTGCTCTCCTAGTGCCCTAGTGTAGGAGAGGGTAGAGAGGACAAAAATCTAACTCTATAGCTTCCTAAGCTGTTGCTTTAGCTAAAGTGTCCTCTGAATACATAGAGCATGGTATACCAGCTTCCTTGCTTGCTGTGCTGGTGGAACAGCACCTCTTGTAGTGCCCCAGGTGGCCTCTGGTGCCGTGAGCTGCTCAGCAGTTCTCTGGTGTAGTCTTGTCTGCCTGAGGTGAGAATCCCTCATTTTGCCATTTTAAGACAAGAGGCTACGAGAGAGCAGCGCCTCTGGCACAGCCTCCTCAGTCCGGGAAGAGGCCTTTGGTCAGCCAGCTGTTCGGGTCATGGAGTAAAGCTCTGGCAAAGTTTTTTAATGACCGAAAACTTGACAAACTGTTGTTGTGAAAACTTGTAGGCTGAAGTTATCTACTGAAGGCAGCAAGAAGGAAAACATTTTTCCTTTTTTTATGATGGAGTTGCTGCCTGCATAATGTGAGCCTTGTAACTACTGTGCTGAGTCTGGCAACGAGTCAGTCCCTGTGTCTGCATAGCTGTTGGCAGAGAGCAACTGGGCTCATAAGTTTTCAAAATATTTTCTTTTTCTATCCTCGTCATGATTTTCCTTTTTTACCCAGGAGAAAGAGATTTGTTGGTAACTTCTGAAGATCTAATAATGTCACGTTTCATTTGAGATCAAGGCATGCAAACCATTTATTCCATTTAGAGCTATTGTATTTCAAAATCTATGAAGTACTGTATATATTATAATTGCCTTCAACAAATATGTTACTGAAATTGCAGTGTTTCAGGGTGAACCATATAATCAGTCTTCTTGGAAGTTTTGGAGACAGGAGTTAATAATGGGTTATCTTCTCAATTATGCTATGATAGACCATTTCCTATCTGGAAATAGGTCATGTCAAATAGTAGCAGCAGCTATATTTTTGCTATTATTTGTAACATTCGGTAGCTGCTATCAAACAGGACCTCATTTTGCTGTGTGTATCATACATATGATAAGCAAAAGCAGCCCTTAGTCTATAGACTTTGCTAAAAGTCAGATGCAGAAAGTGGATGGACCAAATAGTTTGCAGTGGGTTAGATGTAACAGAAATAATAGCATGTCCCAGTGACTGGCTGTGGCAGGCAGAAAGCTCCACCACACTTTCAAAACTTTGTCGGCTGCACTTTATTTTTCTGCATGTATGAAGGACTGGCTTGAAGTAACCCTTGCACTTCCAGGCCTTAAAGGGACAACAATATATTGAAGTGATTTTAGGATTGGGATAGTGTCTTTGGGTGGGATTTCCATAAGTATCCTTGTTGATCAGAGAGTGAGTCAAGAGCTGTGGGACTCAACACTGCTTTTACAAGTCCAAACCTACCCTTCTGACACTGAGGCAGAATACACTCAAATAGGATGTGTCACAATTCATTCACATTGCTCAGAAATGTGACCCTCATGACCAGATAGCCTACAGGCTTTCATGGTAAATTTGAACTTGGCTGCTGGGAGATGAGCTCAGGCTACCTAAAGGTGTTAGGAATATTTCTTTTGGCATGGGAAGATGAAAGTGCACCGAGGGATGAAAGTGCGTTCAAGGGACTCAGAATTCCCAAATTAATGTGAAGTCATTGTGCTTAAATTGTGCTTCAGCTCTGACAAATTATGCTATAAAACCAGAAGTGTGCAGTCCCTTGTTAAGAGTGTCTTTCTGACTCAATGTCACACACACTCCCTCAGAAACAGTTTTATATGTGATGCAGAAAAGTGCAAGCCTGCATTCTCACAAAGTCATCCGGACAGACATAAGGAGCAGAAATGCTCTTCTCAGAAAAGTTTGCCACCTCCTCTTACTGTAACTACCTTCTAATACAGGACACGCTGGTGCAGATGGGATATTCCCTTGAACATTCTTGCACTGCTTAGGTAATTTCTAATGTTAGAAATACAGAAGTATAAATCAAATTGGAATATATACCCAAATGCTGATACAGTAAGAGAGAAGTCCCCCACCACCTACTAATGAGTCTGATTTCATTGTTTCTAAAACCTTTGAGCACACCAGCAATTAACTACAGCCACCCACCTTTTCTAAGAGCATTTCCAATCATCTTCCCATACCAATTTAGGTTAAACTGAATCCTTAGAAGTTTGCATATGCCACAAAGAGCTGATATGACCATAAAAATGGTGATACAATTCCACATGGAGGACCTCCTTACTTGAAGTACAGCCAAATGAAAGAAGTAGAGCTGCTAGAGGAGTACTCTGCTGCTTGACTTCATGCTTGGTGCTATTATTGCCCTTCATATTCTGTGGAGGGTAATCATTCCCTCCAGTAGTGTAAGCAAACAAGGGAGTATTTTTTTAAAGACAATACTGAACAGGGAACAAATAGAGAAAACCACTACATATTAATTCATCGTAGTAAAAATATGATGCACAGTAGGCTACTTGTGGCTTTGCGCAATTCAGGGTTTTCTGATGTGCTCTGACATTTCGGTATGTGAATGAGGTTTTCTGATGCAAGTTAAGTGCAATTTCCTTGCTTGATGTTAATCTCTTTTAACAGAAGGTGGAGAGTAGTAAAAAGTCATTCACAGGCATGAGTGGTTGCTCTCTTGACTTAAGGAAATTCCAGTGTGGAATATAATAGATTTTTTCCTCTACATATTGATATTTCATCAAAACTCAATGTTTGGCTATGAAGGAAGGGGTTTTTATTCAGCAGAATATGACTTTTGCCACTTCATTGTATTAGATATCCCCATATCTTTTTTTATAATGGATCTTTTCTGGACCCCAGGATCCCATAAAGTCCTGGCCCAAGTGCCAGCTCATGGTTCTAAAAATTTGAAATACATTTTTTCCCTATTAAGGGAAATTCCCCTTTCCCCAAGCACTTCTGTCCTTTTCTCTTTCCTAGTTCAGAAACATTTCCAGCTGGAACACTTGAGGGCTCGTCTGAACAGCAGCTGGCACGCAGGTGTTTTAGTAATGTAAAATGAAATTGTCGTTAAGGCATCCTCAGCCTTGCCATTACGCTGTTACCGCCTTCGGATTAGCCTTAAAATCCAGGATATGAAAAGGAAATGAGCAAACGCATCCTGCTGTTGTTCTGCTTGCCTAGGGATTGCTAGGCAAACATGTCTGTGCAGGTCCAGCCATTTCATCCGCTCTCTAGGAAAGGAGATCTTATTTACGGCTAGTAACTGAGACTGTAAATCTGTCATTTCTTCCCACATTGCTCTTTCACTCAGCTGTCACTATTCAGCTGCGGTGGCAACTTGTTCCTGCCCTCACCAAATCATTCTACTCACTTCTTGTCGGAGCTCCATCCGCTTTCCCCTGTGCGGTCTGTTTGCTTTCTTCACATTTCTCTGCGTCCCCAAGTCCTGCTCTCTCTTGTCTAGCTATTTCCCTGTCCCCTCTTGGTTCTTCTTTCCATCCACCCAGTCAACAATTCTGGATCAAGCTACCATCCAGCCGTGGTTTTCTGCTGACTTTTTCATCCTTGTCGGGAATGGACATAGCAAAAGGGGAAGTGCTGACCTACCGAGACAGCGGGGTAGGATTTCTCCTCATTGGAAACAAGCAGAGACAGAAACCCTTCTCAGAGGCGGCTCTTTCAGTTATTCCTTCAAAGGTTTGGAAAAGCAGGCAGTGATCTTTCTCTGGACGGACTTACTCCTACACTTCAATTCATGGAAACCGTTTACCATTGTGGATGAAAGTCACAAATTCATAGGAATATTTTTGGATTTATGTCTATTAAAGACTCCTTGAAAATTCCAATGTGAACAGAGACGCCAGAAAAATTTGCTGTGTGGCAACTTCTGCAGTTTCAATTGTTATTTCCATTCTGCACTCACAGGAAAATAAGTCTTCATTAAAAATGGGAGGTGGTGGGAAACGCTCTAGAGACTGGCAGCTGATAGACAGATTGGAATAAGGTGAACACAAGCTCAAGCGACTCCTCTGTTTTAGCAAAATCAAAACTGCATGGAGAAGGAACTAGACTGTGCCTCCCACAACAAGTTTGCAGTCATCTCTTCTCTCCCTCCGCAGATTCAGGAAACTCCTTAGGAAAACGTGAGTCTCGGAAATGCAGAGTAAAGTATCAAGTCTATGGCGGCAATCATAAGCTCAGTCCTTGTATCTGACAAAAGGGCAGGGCAGTATTTCTTGATAAATCCAGAAATACTGGGGGAAATGCAGGAAAGGCGTAAGATACTGCCAGAACTTGTAAATATTTTGCAAATCCTAAAAGTTCATAATTTTTTTAGCTTTATAACTCTAATATTTTGATCGAGTAAATGCACGAAATCAAAGCTTTCACTTAAAAACACTAACTTAAAAATTCTAAGCCCTTACAGCTGCATGGAAAAACATGTTAAACCATGAATCTCAAGAGCCTGAAAGGTTGCAATAAAGAGAACTCAAATGGATAACTTTTAAAAAATTTGGGGTTTCTTTTAAGGCTCTTGTAATTTTGGAGTCGCACCTTATAATTCTTGGATGTCTGAGGTTAGCAGTAGTCATGGGTGCCTGGCGGAGGCTTGCTTTGCACTGCAGCCACATGTTGCTGGGTGGGTGGAATATCGGCAAAGGAGGGAATAACTTGCGCTCGTGCATGAGGCGTACACAAGTGAGAGAAAATGCAGTTGGTAGCTGGTAAGAGAAATTTCCTGGCAGTAAGCTGTTACTTTGTTGTTATTTTGTCTGACATTAGCAGAGAGATGAACTGAGTGATCTAGGAGTATTTTGCTATCTCTTACTTCTAGGAACCCTGGAGCCACAATGCCACTTGGACAGAATTTATGGACAGCTTTTCAAAACAAGCAGGCGAAACATGAATGTGTATCCAAAGGAAGCTTGGGCAAAGATGGCTTTGGGTTTTTTTCTTTCTTTTTGCTTACTGGTCAAAAGACAAACATTTGAATAAATGAGTAATTAAGCGTCAATTTAAATGTTTCATACACTACTGTGTTAATGTTTCGTATGCTACACACCCTTTTCAGTTACTTAAAAAACCCACTAATTTCTCTGTACCTTTTGAAAGAAAGATGCCATTTAAAAATAGAAAAACCCCAAAACAATATGATGTTTTGAAAGTGGTAGAGTTTCTGTCAGCAATTTGTCATTTTTCCCAGAGGTCACTGCTTTTTCAACTGCAGCTTAAACTAATGAAGAGATTTGACTTCTCTGCAATTCCAGATTTGAAAAGAGCAGAGGTTTAAATTTGCATGTGCCCTGAGTGAACACTTTCAGTGCTCTTGCATATTTATCTGTGGCATTATGAAGGGGATGTAATTATTTTTAGGGTTTTTGCAAACCCGCCTTAGTCACCTTTTTTACTATCATAACTGTTATGCTGTTATGATAAAAATTCACGTTTTACAGCACAAGCCTCAGAAATTTAAAGTTAATGAAAAAATAATCTCACTGAGGTAACAGAGATGCATTTAACATCCATGATAGAACTTTATTCCCATTGTCCATTGCTAGTAATACAAATACGTATCTATAAAATTACTCACTGCCTTGCTCTTTAATTTTCATTAAGCTAAAATTTGGACTAAGGATAGCTGGAAGTGCTTGAATGGGATTCATCCATTTAGGTAACACAGACCCATTAAGAGTGCATATTTAATTCCAGATATTACATACCAACAGACCTATTCCATGCTGCCAAATTTAAGCATGATGGATATTTATGCTTTTAGCCATACATTTTATTCATTTTGAAAACCATAGAGATGCAGCATTTATCAAAATAAACAAATTATCACTGTACAGTATTTTCACTGCACTTAAAAATATTTACACTTTTGGGACCGGAAATCTTACTTGTTTAGTTAAAGAATTTGGACTCATGGGATTTTTGGGCAGACTTTCCTGTGTTTGATAGTAATTTCCAGTGGGTTTCTTTCAAGCTCAGCAGTAAATATTTGCATGGGCTTGTTTATATCTCTTGACTTCATGTTGTAGCTGTAGTTTATTCCCTTTGTCTGTATTTTCTTTGGCTCAGGAAAGGGGGACTATTGGTCACTTCTTTTCTTTTCTTATGATCATTGCCATAAAATGTTTGGAGCTTATCATGTTTTGTTGAAGCAATTTTTGTTTCAATTACAGGTTTGATTCTCTTAAGCATTTACCCATAGTCTTGGGGGAGGGCTGTACTTTAGTTCCTTTTTAATGCATTAGAACATCTATTTTTTAATGCTGTTCAAACTGAACGTGTTGCTTATGCGGTGTTCTTGCATACAGTAAACATCAAGGAGCAATTTTATATGCGCTTGCAGGACTGGCTTAGCTTTTCTTCTTAGAGTGTTTATGTAAGCTTCTTATTAAATATGTTTAGGAAATTCAAAGCATGCAAATTATCCAGATTAATTGCTTTCCTTTTGCATTGCCCAGTCATATTCCTATGGTATTCAGAATGAGCTTTATGGCATGAGGAGTATACTGCTAGGAAACTGCTGTATGGAAAAGACATCTGTCATTTGGCAGAGGAAAGCACATGCTGCATCACGTGGGTTGGGGTAATTACAGTGTCTCTGGAGCTGTAGGCGTTCAAGATGGCCACAAGCAAAACTTGTGTGAGATACTGCAGAGCATAATACACTCTGCCATCTACAAATTTAGAATTGTCTTTCTTTTTTCTTTCTTTTTTTAATTTAAAATGCAAACAGAACATTGTTTCCTGCATTTGGGGCCTGATCCCCTAAATCCTTATGCGAGTCATTCCATAGGCTTGGAAAACTTCTATTTTCTGCTATTTCTTTTGCATTTCTTTTAGTATATAACATTCACATAGTGAATACCAAAGGACAAAATATAGTTTGTGCAGAACATGCCTGTGTTGTTAAAGTAATTACAGGCATAGGCTGTCTGCCTTTGTGGCCTCTCAGCTACTTTAGTGGTTCTGCACACGCAGTCACCTGGTTCATACATGCGAAAGCAATTTCGTTAAATTAGCCATGCCATTTCACTTGGTATATTAACACACTGCTGGAAAAGCCACAGTGATTTGTGAAAAAACATTGATTCTGAAAGGATCAGTGTTGGGAAATTTCTTGCAGAAAATGGACATGTGAGCGACCTCAGTGCTTTAGATGCAGTTATGCTGCCAGGCCTTTAAGACTGCAGTGAAAAGCTACTTTTAAGAAGCCTCTGTGGAGATCAACAGGGTGAAGAATGTAAACTTAGAAAAGCTGCAGGAGAAGAATTGAAAAACAATGGCACAGAGAGAGATTATTTTACACTTTATTTTACACCAATAGAGTTGTGTGTTATTCACATTAACCAGTCACAGGGTGGTTTGCAGCGTGGGTGCAGAGTGTAAGCTATCTGGGTTATTTATGGGGTGTTTTCACAACAATAAATGGCATTACCTTGATCATATTGGTCAGTTCGTAGTGTCCATGAGTTTCTCTCGCAATAGATCAGTATGGCAATTAGTGTGTTTAATACTAACCAGTCTCTACACTGGCAAATTTTGCCTTTATGCTTCTTTCTAGAAAGTGCTGGGCTCCAGCAGCACCTTCCCTGTGCACTTGGCATATAATGGAGCAATCACTTGAAATGATCTGCCTGCTGTGTTCCTGCACCTCTGTCCATCGTCTGGATCATACTTAATCCTGTAGCTTTTGGCAGTGTGACTTATTCCTGTTTTGGAGATACATGATTGTATCACCAATCTGAATGCCACAAATACATGGTTCGCTGCCTCTACTCTTTGGAGTAACCTCATGCTTCCTACCAAAATTAGGCCGTTGATGTTGGACTCAAAAATCTTTTCTTTTTTAAAGGAATTTAAACTCTGTGGAGAGCTCTGCATTTATTTATTTTTCTGCCACTGATTAATCCCTTCATTTGGTGTCATCTGGCAGAGGAAACTATCCGAGACAGGAACGAAAGGCTTGTCAGTAAAGAACGTCAAGCCAAGAGAGGTGAAGCTCTTACCTTAAAGGAAATTGTCTCCTCAAACCTGTTCATCTAAATCCTGGAACAGACACTGGAAATGGTTGCATTCATTCTGGCATCTGGAGAGGGAATACAGAATACAACACTGAATATATCCCACAGTCTTTCAGAATAAGTACATTTTGTGGTAGCCAAAGTCACAGAGAAAAACAAAATTGAAGCTTCACAATCATTCCTTAGATTTAGTTCTCAGTAGGATGAGATCTTTCAGTACTGACAAAAGGCTTCTTGTTTTGAAGGCATCTCTTCATCATTTCTCTAGTCTTTTTGCAATGCATGTGCCTGTATTCAGTTTGTGGTGGGGCTACAGGGGTGGCTTCTGTGAGGAGCTTCTGGAAGTCCCTGCTATGTCCAACAGAGTCAATGCCAGGTGTGTCTTGGTCCATCTTAGATGCACTGCTGGCCAAGTCTGAGCCCATCAGCAACGGTGGCAGTGCCTCTGGGACAACAGAGTTATAAAAAGGAAAAATAGCTGCACAGCAGCAGCTGGAGACAGGAGTGAGGATATGTGAGAGAAACAACCCTGCAAACACACACAGGTCAGTGAAGAAGAAGGAAGAGGTGCTCCAGATGTTGGAGCAGAGATTCCCCTGCAGCCTGTAGTGCAGACCAAGATGAGGTAGCTGTGCCCCTGCAGCCCATGGAAATCCACAGGGGAGTGGAGATCCACCTGCAGCCCCTGGAGGACCCCATGATGGAGGAGGTGGGTGCCCAAGGGAAGCTGTGACCCCCTGGAAGCCCACACTGGAGCAGAATGCCTGAAGGACCTGTGGCCCTATGGAGAGAGAAGCCCACACTGGAGGAGGTTTACTGGAAGGACTTGAGACCCCATGGAGGACCTGGGCTGGAATATTCTGTTCCTGAGGGACACTACCCCATGGAAGGAACCCGTGCTGGAGCAGGTTGTGCAGAGCTGCAGCCCATGGGAAGAATACACACCGGGGAAAATTTTGGAGGACTGTCTCCTGTGGGAGGGACTCATGCTGCAGAAGGGACAGAGTGTGAAGAATCCTCCCCCTGAGAAGGGAGTGGCAGAGACAACGTGATGAAATGACCACAACCCCCATTCCCCATCCCCCTGTGCCATAGGGCAAGTGAAGGGAGAAAATTCAGACAGTAAGTTGAGCCTGTGGAAAAGGGAGCGGTGTGGGAAAGACATTTTACTATTTTATTTCTCATTATCCTACTTTGATTCACTTGGTAATAAATTCAGTTAATTTCCCCAAGTCAAGTCTGTTTTGCCTGTGACAGTAATTGGTGAGTGATCTCTCCCTGCCCTTATCATGACCATGAGTGTTATATTTGTTATATTTTCTTTCCTGTATCCAGCTGAAGTTGGGAGTGATGGAATAGCTTTGGTGGGCACCTGGAATCCAGCCAGGGTCAAGCCACCCAAGTCCATCAACTGTGGAGATGTTCCCCATCTTCTCTTGCCTTTGAATAACCTTGTTTTTCTTGGCAAAGGCCTTTGGAGCAGCTGCAGGTGGGCAGGTTTCATCCTGAATGTCATAGCTAGGTGACTGCATTCTAGTAGATGGAGAATACTTGTATCTGTGCATGGCCTTACTCCATACTCACAGTTGTATGGGTTTATGTGTCTATGTATGTGGACACTAAATATTGAACAGAGACTCTAGGAGCACTCTGCGGTTTCCCAGATCCAGGTGTGTATCCAGCCACATCCTGGCTACAGTTTGGGGTGAGATACTGCCTTTCTTGTTTCTCTTCCACCTTCTCACTGCCCAGATCATTGTTTTTCACTTGGGAAAAGGAAATTTAGTGAGGTGAAGCCACTGAGGACTAATGGCATTTTTCATTTGGTCCTGTGTCTGGAGTAATTTGGAGTATTTCTGAGAACAAAGATTATTTACATGGGGTAGGGGGTAACATAGCACTTGTCCTGTCTGAAAGGGTAAAGAAAATCAGTATTTTCTGTGGGGTTTCTTGTAATATTATTTTAGAAATCTGTGTGCCCCATTCTTGTTTTTTTTGCCAATAATAATAATAATGCCATAAGTGTTACAAGTTTATTTTTCTCTGCTGTAGATACTTGCATATTATATCATGTTATCCTCACTTAAAATAAATTTTAAATGAAGAAATGGAGAGTAGAACTTCAAACAAGTTTCCAAGGACATGTTTGTGATTTTCTTTAATATCTTAATATGTTTTCAAGAAAGAATAATACTCCTTTAGCATATTACTTCTTGTCATAAAGATTAAAAACAGACTAAATAAGAAAATTGTTTTATTTTTTTTTCAAATAAAAGATTTACAGAATGAGGTTGGAAAATTGTGTGTAGGCTGATGTTTTATGTTGTAGCTGGTTATTACTCAGTGAGTCACTAAGTTTCCAGAGCTTGCCACACCTTAAGGTTAAACTGCCTCAAACCAGGCAGCAAACTTAGCGGAGGTGTTTTGAATGAATTTTTTCTTCTTTTTTATAAAGTAAAAAGACATATTTAAACAAAGTGTAAAACTTTGCTGAGACTACTCAAATCCTCTTTCCTTAGAAAGCCTTTTCTTCTTACTGTCTGTTTTCTCTGATAGCATTCAATGTGACCAACTAAATTATTTAATTGTCAAAGTTATCAGTATTTCTCAGGAAGAACTGGAGGCCTCTCTATTGACAGGAATGAAGCCTGTATCCAATGGCATAGCCACATCAAGCGGTCTTTTGGGATTTTGGAAAGACATGTCAGAAATCCACAGTGAATATTCAGTAAGCATGTGCCGAGATGTGAAACAGAAGAAAGGGAATACATAGCGTGGGCATTCATCTTTTCAGTTTAATACTGATCTATCAATGTCTGTCTGTCTGAATGCAGTGTGAGGTATTCAGAATGAATACTGAAACAGGCAGTTCTGGAAAACTTACACTAAAAGAAATGTAGTATCAAAATAACTATTAAATAGCAGTTATTCAATGTCATGTACTATCAGATACCTTTTTTTTTCAGTGGGGGCTTCATTCTGAAAATTGCTAGATGCTTCAGTAACCAACCAAACACAGAATATGGGTCAGCATAAAGAATATGAGACACTCCCCTGGGCTCTGAGCAAGACCAGAATTGTACTTTGTAAAATTCAGCCTAGGGAGATAAAAAAATGGGGTTTGCTATCAAAACGTAATTCAGAACTTAGGTTTCCACTCTCTCAGTGAGTGGTGGGAAAAGGTGATGTCCTCTCTGGAATTCCAGACTGACAATTAAATTCAAACCACTGTCATAGTATAGATGCTCCTAAAATTTGATGCTTTCATATGGGCTACTTGAAACTAGGGTATAGAAAAAAATTTCCTTCAGCCTTTCTGCAGTGACTTACCCATCACTGTACCTGCGTGTTACTCAGTACTGAAGCATTCCAGCACTTCACTGGCATTGTACACTCTAGTTCTCCTCCTGTGCCTGAGTCACCTCCACTGGCAATACCCTGCTCATGGCACAAAGGTCATCTTAATAGAGGGATAGTTGAAAATAATCCTTAAAATAATCCATACTTAAAATGTTCACATCTCAATGAAGTTGCGATCACTTAGGAAATAAAAGCCAAAACTACTTAGCCAGTGGCTGTGGGGCTCATGATTTGAGGACAGAGTTTTGAAGAAAGTTCAATGCACATCAAACAAATGTGTCCCCAAAAATTTGGCTGAATAATATTCTGAATTTGACTTTATGGGCATTTGTTCCCTTATTCACTTCAATTTTTTTGAGTCCATAAGAGAAGAGGTTTGATAGTAGAAGTGTTAATCACATTTGGAGCCTACCAGACTGTGACAGTAGCCCCTGTCCTGTCTGCATACTATTTTCTATTGTCTTGAAGCTTTGATATCTAGCTATGTTCTCCTGTGGTGGTTGTATTTTCAAATGTGAAGTTTATGGTATTTTCAAATGCAGTAGAAAGCACTCAAAATTTCCTTTCCCCATTTGCAAATTTTCCATTTAAAGTTACCTTAATAATAAAGAGAGAAAATAAACCAAGATTAAATAAATAGGTGTTAGGAATATTGTAAAATTATGTGAAAAGTGTATTAAATTTATCAAAAGAGGGGAAGGGATTCACAAAGCAAAAGTCTGTCATGATAAAGAAATGTAAAGCCCACCAGAATGGGTACACTGGCTACCTAAGAAATAACTAAAATATGTATATAGGAAGAAAATGCAGCACCTTCCCTGCTCCCCACCCCTTATTTTTGTGTTTGTTTGTTTTAATTTTGTTTGTTTTTTGGTTTTGTTGTTTTTTTTTTTATTTTGTTTCCTGGATATTGTCAAGTTTTTTGCTTGGATTGGTGGAGTAAGAGAATTTCAGAGGATTTTCAGAAGCTTTTCAGCAATTGTTTATTTTATTTTATTGTCCATATACAGATGTTGAATGTTAGTATTCTCACTAGTTTTGAGTAGCTACGCAGATATATAAAGCATATTAACTAGTAAGTAAAACAAGGAAAAGCCCCATTCTTTCAAGCTACTTAACATGCTTATTCTCTTTGCACATTTAGTGGTAGGCACTGATCATCTTTTAGCACCTGGTGCTGCATGCCTTTGCACTGCAGAGCTGTGGACACACAGTAGAAAAAGTTTTCTTCTTCTTTCCCACTTTTTGTCCTTTCCCATGGCTGCCAATGGCACTTGCTGCTCCTTGGAGAACTTGTTCTGCAAATGGGAGCCCAGGTGATGGTTTTGAATTATTAGCTAGTACTTAATTTTCTATTTTATTTGGTTTGGGTTTGTTTTTTAAAATATATCCCAGATGTTTTGAAAAATGAGCCTCTTGGGCATAGAGCTGTAGGAGGTCACTGAAGAGAAAGCTTATCTTGTTCTGTGGAAGGAGTGCTATATGCAAACATGCAGTAACAACTTGCTTCATAAATTGTTACATCTCACCCAAGGGCTTCCTTGGTGGCGTTAATAGAGCTATTACAGCTTCTCACAGGGACCCTGCAGATATAATGCATTCCACTAGATTACCGGAATGCCAAGAAAAGCAGAGATGTCTTTGAAGAACCCTGGAAAATGGATTTGTTGAGTGGAAATATGTCTTAGCTATTTTATTCTCTGTGTGGATTAAAAGAATACTTTTAATAGCCCCTGTCAGGTCAGTAATCCTCTGTTCAGGGCAACTGATGCAGAGACCTCCAATGCTGCTGTACCATCATGTTGTACAGGGTGCTTCCTCTCTATTGGCCTTACCATGTGTGACTTGGGAATCTTTCAGTAGAGGATGTATTGATGGGCTTCTCATGCCATCACAGCCCCTCTGCCTCAATTTCTATGGCGTATTCCAAAGCCCACCAACCATACATCTGTCAGGCAGTAGTGGCAGAGACCTCTTGAAAGGCTCAACTCATCACAACCAATGTCACTGAAGTTCAGAAAAGCCTGAGACTATGTGGAATAAAGGTTTCACCCTGGAACCTTCCTCCTCATTAATCAAATCATCATGGCTAGGCTTTG
>VWZG01008356.1:138624-149127 GCA_013396735.1 Grallaria varia | reverse complement strand
GATAATATTCCTTTCCCCAGTCCGAGATCTGACACAATGAAGTTGGATAAGGGACTACAGTTTTACTTTTGTGGATTTTGACTCTAAAATTGCATTAAAAATGTATTTAATGTATGAACTTTGTTAGCATTGCTTATCCTGAGGATTCCACCACTTCATACTGGCAGCAGTGGAAACACCAGCAGTAGTGATGCTGGTGGCACTGGTAGAGTTTGAGCATGCCAATTGTATAAATATTGATATAAATGTTTAATTTTAACTCCTAGTACAAACACAGACAAAGTTAATCAGCAGTGAGATTCTTAATCCTATACAGGTAACATATCTGCAATCTTTGCACAGAGAACTAACACAATTTATGACTAGCCCTGCTGGTTTTGCTTCCTTTGACAAAATGAGTGCTATAGATAAAAAGTTGAGAGATTGGAAATGCAATTTACTATGAGATATAGATAAGAAGTAGAAACCTGTTATCTTTGTAGTATTTATTCCCAAAGAAACTAGACAAAATTCAGACCATTATTGATTCTCTGGTAGGACAACCAAGCATCTTGAATATAAAACCTTACTTCCACACAAAAATTATCTTAATGCAACAGATTAGAATTTTGGTGAAAGTTGAATATAAAGCTAAATAGAGTTAAACAAACCAAATGCATCTTAGACTGAGACAGCGTTCTCAGCACCCTAGGTAGTTTTAACATCTCAGTTCTTTTAACATCTTCTGATGTGGGTGTTGTCATGAAACCAATCCTTCTCTTTTTACATATGATATAGGAGAAGAGCAACCATAAAGGTATCAATAGCAAACCCAAGAATATAAAGATATATGAACTGCTACAATAGAGATAAAATATTATTCTTCTACCTAAAGAATGATAATCTGTGACATACCTCTTCACAAGTCTTTAATTTACCTTCCAAGATGTGAATGGTATCCTTCAGTCTATCATTTTCATCTACGTAAATAAAAAAAATATATGACACACTAAAAAGTACATTTTGACAATATAATTATCATGAAAGCAGAATAAGGAAAGAATTCTTTGTAGATGTTAAATCATCATTTACAGAACTACATGCTCTCAGTCTAAATTTTTTCACAAGAAAAATCACAGTGTCATCCTCGTATTTGCTTGGTACTACTCCTTGGAACTGTCTTTAACCTTCTGATAAGTGACCGATTCAAGAAAATCTTAGATGCAAAGTTCTTTGACTCGGAAAATAAAAGACTGTTATCATGGCTACAAATTGGAAGATGCAAGTTTTTAAGTACTTGTTTCCTAAAAACTAGAAAGTAGTATCTCAAAAACAGAATTTAGAAAAAAGAAATGCTTTAAAAAAAATTAATATCAGTTTGAGTATGAAAAGCAGCCATATGCTTCCAATTTTAGAGGTTTATTAATATTTATGCATATATGCCTTGAATACATAATGGTTATAAAATTAACTACTGCTGAACTGCAGTATAGAGGTGTAACAAATATTTATCTATTTTATTTTCCAAATAAAAATTAGTAATTTTCAAGTATTTATGAATAACAGCAAAACTTTAATAACATTATACTGAGGATTAAGACTCTTTGGTTTAACAAAGTGATAAAAACTATGTATAAATGCTTTAATAGTGTACAGTCTAAAAGCTGAATGGTACTTTCTCACTTTTTATATAATTGCCTGTGCTATGCTGAAATAAATATAAAGTCTAGGTATTGATTAAAATAACCTCACTAAAGCAGAACTTTTTTACATATGGATTCTAAATAGAATAATAGAAGTACACATTTATTACTGGCCAAGATTGATTTTAGATACATTGTTTTACTTTCTGTTTGTCTCACAGTGAGTTACTCTGTCTAAAAAAAATGCAGTAAATATAAAAAAAAAAAAAAAAGGCCGGCTAANTGTCTCACAGTGAGTTACTCTGTCTAAAAAAAATGCAGTAAATATAAAAAAAAAAAAAAAGGCCTGCTCATTTGAAATTACAGTACAAGCATATATATAAGAACATTTTTGCCTTTACCTTTGACATTACACTGGTTTTCAATGGTTTGTGTTAGACCCTTTATCACATTTTGTAGAGTAGTGCATTCTAAAAAAAAAATCAGAATTCCATGTTTTTTAATAAAGTCTTCACAATTTTACATTGTTTATAAATTTTTCTCAAATATTTAATAGTAATTTTGATTGAACATTATTCTAAGTGTTATTACTGACTGTAGAAATAACTCAGATTATTATACATAGTGTATAATTTTAGCTTCTAGTTTGATGATAGATTAAAATAAATTTTACAAAGCAATGAAAAACAATTTCATAAAACGATTACATTTTTGTTTCTAGCTTGAAAACAAGGATTTTACTGCTTTCTGGGCAGTAACAGAAGTTTTCCATATCAGTCTTCCAGCAATTTGATGTATTTAATGAAACTGAGGCTTACTGTCCTGACAGCATTTTTGCCAAGGTTCTTTTTAACAAGATCAGCCATATCCACTTATTGCAGTGTCTCACCCACTTTTTAGTGCATGTTAACATTCATCTTGTGGCTCAACATAAACTTTGAGAGATTCAGGATGTGCTACTATATCCCCATTATCTCCCTTCGTACAAAATAGGTGCGTTTGTATCTATATACATGCAACCTGTTATCAGCTTGCATATTTGTATTTCATGATTTTATTTTTTAAATTGTATTTTAAATATTTGAATACCATGTGTACTTCCTGTAATATAACATGTGGTTTTCATTATTTATTACTTCCCTTATGTTCCTTGTAAACTTACCAGTGAAGTTGCAGAACAGTCTAAGACTGGGAAAAGAGGAGACAGTAAAACTGAGGTTGCTTACTCTTAAAATTCTCTTTCTATTTGTGGAGTGCCTCTGCATTTCTTGAGTGGCTTTTAATTTCCACAGCAGATAAAAGCACGCTACATAACAGTTACTCGTCTCATCAGATGAAAGCTCCGTTGAAAATTGTTCATAATATAATTAAAGACTACGTCACAAGTAATGGAGCCAGGAAGACAAATTAAGAACCCAGCTAAGAGATTCAGTTTTCCATTCAATCTTTTTGACTGTTAGTCTATTCTTCCATCAAGTCTGCTTTCCATGCAGGTTAGTACTTCAGCCAGGTGTCTCCTCCCGTTCCGTGATCCCCCAAAAAAACCAGTAGAGGGAGCACGAGCAGCACAGAAGCATCGCCTGCCCTCACCGCCTAGTGGATCAAAAGCATCTGTGGGAAAGTCCTAATCGAACTCGGAGGCACTAGGTTAGCGTGCCCATTTGTATTAACTAGTTCTACTAAAAACTTCCTCCTGTTTGAAAATGTACGGAAACAAACTCAAATGCTTGTAATTCATACACAAATGGAAAGATATCTATGCATTTGAGTAAACACTGGAGCAGCAAGTAGTCTTCAAAAGAATCACAACTATTCAAGCGCAAACCACTCTTCTGTTCAGTCTGCTTCTCTTTCTTATCTTTAAAGGACTAATCTTGGCAAATCCCCAATGTAATTGCAGTTGCGTCTGGAAAAAACTACTGGGAACCCACAAGTTTTGCTTGTCTGTGTTAAGGGGAAAAAGCAGAATTTTGCTAAGTGGTTGCAGCTTTGACAATCACTGGCATATCTGTTATGGATTCTGTGTAGTCCCTTCCCAGTAAAGATTATTGCCTGCATGCAGAAAGACCAAAGAGCCTAAGTGCTCGTTTTGCCTGCTTAATAACTAACTTAACTGCAGTTTCTTCCATCTGCATTTATAACTGATTTTTTATAGGGCAATAACATCAACCACTTTTTCCTTTAACACCTTAGGAACACTAAGTAAACAAGTATGGAACCCTGAAGATGCTAAATAGAGTCGCCTTATGTGTTTCATACGTAATAACATGATATTACTTCCTTTAAAAAAAATTACAGTAGAATTCAGTTCAGAATTGTAGCACCACAAGAGTCCATTTAGTCACTACAGCAAAGATTTAGGAGCAGAAAACAAGGATGCCAGACTTGTATCTGCCTTAAGTGGATCTGCAATGATTTACACAAAACAAAACTGCCATTCTGAATCTCAATTTTGCTTAGCAAAGAATGTATGAAGATAAAATAAAGTTAATTAATAACCTTTCAGAAGGTGTATATACTTGCCAAGCTGCTTATCTTTTCCCACCCTATCTTGGGTACAAGTGTTCCACTCCCTTCTTCCTAGAGTTTTAGAAGTTATCTTTCTTTCTTTGTTTTTTCTTTGGGGTTCCCAGTCTTCTTTTACCTTACACAGTTCTAGAGGGAGCCTTTTGGCAACCAAGGATATCAAGGAACCCTCAAGTTCTCACTTCTTGGAGATTTCTGGACGTGTGAAATGCTACTACTTTTTCTGTTTCACATACTGGCAGAGTTCTTCAGCTAGGATAAAATTCCACCTCTTCCACCCAACTACCATTAGTAGCCACAAACCCTTTAGGATAGGAGGAACAACAGACTTTCCTTCCACAGAACTCTTTCTTTCTGCTCCTCTACTGTAAGAAATTTCTGTTGCCTTTGGACAAGCTCTTCAAAAGATACTTTCAGGAACTGTGTCTGAACTGCATTCTGGAAAACAGCTTGGGACATAAGGCTAGGAGAAATCTTTTTTCCAAGCCACAGTTGGCAATATCATTGTATAAAGGCCATTCTCACAACTACAGTCTGTTAAGATAACTGTTGTCAGAGTAAGAATTAAAGTATCAATGCTGTATTTGGTCCCTTGCATCTTCTCCAGTTCTCCACAGAATTCCTCTACAACCTCATCAATATTAAAGGTTTGCGTTTTTTTAACCCACAGTGCTTTGACTTTCCAAAAGTTTTTTTACAAAGAATTGAAATTTAGATGCGCCACTTCTCGTACTCTGATTCTGAATACCATATACAGCATCACCTCTTTTGAAGGCTCAACATGGAAGGTGAATTTAATAAAGGTACAAAGCTCAGAATCACAGAATGGGTCAGGTTGGAAGGGAGCACAGTGGGTCATCAGGTCCAATCTCCCTGCTCAGGCAGGGGTATCCCGGAGCACATGGCACAGGATTGCATCTGGACTATTCTTTAATATCTCCAGTGTGGGAGACTCCACAGCCTCCCAGAGCTTAACCTAACAGAACAGCCATGGTAACTGTCTTAATTTCTAAACACATTCTATCCCTTTGATGTCTTATATATATTTTACTTCCTTATCATTAAGAAACTTCCAGAGTCACCTCTTGGATGTCCCACATTGTTCCAAGTTCCTGCTTCTCACTTTTTGTTGTTGTCGTTGCTACTAATATGTCTGCAATCTCTCTTACTCATTGACCAGAATCCTTGTCTTCCAAAAATTCTGTCTCCTCTCTATATCTGCACAACTTCCATGACTTCAGTATTATGGAGATTTGGTCTTTCCTGACTCCCTGCTGCTAAAACTTTGGTTCGTATTTCAGGCTGATTGCTCTGCTATTTTTGCTTGGACTTCTGCCACGCACAACTTTTTTCCATAGCATGTTTCAAAAGAAGCTCCAGAGGCTGTTCTCTACAGTTGTATCAGCATAACTATCTCATAAAATAATTTCTCTCTTACCTCATAGAGGTGAGGCACTACTGTTTACAAAACTCAAATCTCTCTTCTGACTTCCATCTGTTTTCAGTCCATTCTGCTTCCTTGTTGCGGTCATCCCAGCTGCTATGATTTCCCAAGTTGTCTCTTTCACTTTCTCTGCTACTTTTTGTCCCATAGGTTTTACAGTAACAGTAATTTCTTTTTTTCCCTACCTTTTCTTTCAGATTTTACAATCTATTTTATAGAAAACCACTCCTCTCTGGTTTCATCGATAATGAAGCCTCTTGTTCTGTTTATGAATCACTGTCCTGCACTGTCTTTTCTGCTTAATAAAGAAACAAGTGTGTCTGACTTAAACCAAAGTTCATTGTTTGTTATTCCACTTCACAATACCCAGTAGAAGAAACTTCTTGAGAGAGGAAAAAAAAGCTGGGTAAACATTACACTTAACACATCCTTTCAAATTCCAAAACACAAAAGGAAATGAGAATTCAGTAAGAGCCAGTGCCTTCGTGTTTAAAAAATTTGTTAAGTTTTATAACATTTTTTTCCTAATTTTACTGGACTAATCTATACCACCATTATCCACAGGCTTCTGTGGAATTGATTTAACTTTATTTTGTAATGCACTTTTGTAAGCTTTAAATCAATCAAGTTTTATTTCCATAGAGTTCTATTATTACATGAGACAATGAATATTCATTCTGTAGTCACTTTCTCTGTGCCATTCACAATGTTACAGCTATGAGTCACAGAAGTCATATTAGCTCTATTCTTTCTTGTTAGGCTGAAAAGCTTCCAGTCTAGCTAAGTTTTCCTTCAGATGCTCCAAAATTGTCATCAAACCTGTGAAGTCCCAAGTGCATTCTCCCCCACACACCTTCTGGGTGTTTGGATGGAGACCTTGAAAAAAGCTGGAAGCTGATTCAGAAATAGCTGCCTCTCCTTCTCTTGGGAGCTGCTTTTAAGCTGAGGCTTTTGCTCTGGGCCTATAGTGCAGCTGTGTTGCAGCCACATGCTAGACCCTGGTCATGACCTAGGGCGTGACTTTCTGGCTTGATACCAGACCTGCCTCATCACTAGAGACCTGGTAGTGATCCCTAGACCATGTCTGGCCTTTGTTACCATTTCTGAACTTCATTCTGACTCAGCCTCCTGAGTCACTCCCATCACTATATACTTGTTTGGTAATGTGCACTTTTGGCTGACTCTGGCTGTCCTCTCTGGGCCAGCCTTGGATGGGTACAGTGGATGGTCTTGGATGGTCAAAGCCCCTACATCCATGGTCCTTATTACGTGACTGCTTCCTGATTCCCTGTCCCTTGCTTCTCCCTGACAACACCAAACCTTGCCACCTTCTGTTACCTTTTTGTTCTGCTATGTCCGTTTTGATATGCATGGACCAGAACATTACATGAAAGTCACAGAACTTACAGGGCCACGGTGTTTGTTTCATGTTTTCTTCCATAATCACTATCACCGTGTTTGTTTCTTTGACCACTGATATTTTAAAAGAACACTAATATTTTAAGAGAACTGTTCAGAGGACACCAAGGTCTCTTTCCTGAGAAGCCGACAACTAAGGCCAACCACCGTTTATATAAAATGCCTCCCATATGCACTGCTACTGGTTTTCACTAGTTATCACCTGTCATCCTGTATCATGAATGTTTTGGTATATCTGAACAGATAATCACCATTAAGAAACTTCACTCACTCACTCAATAGCTTAATTTCTCAATTTCAATACTCAATTTCTGATTATGCTAAATTATCTAAGTCCCAATGAAGATTTAAGTGAAACAACTGGCAATCTCACTCCAGCATGAAACTAAATTTATTCCTACCCTGCTTCCTAACTTTTAGCAAGTTGACTTCCCAGAGGTGAATGCCCCACAAAAAGATGCACCTTTCAGCAACGCCACCAGCTACAGAAAAATAAGCAACCACAAATCTATGCTAAGCACCAGATAGTATTTATCTTTTGAACTACTCATCTGAAAACATACAGTTCTAGAATAAAACAAAACAAAACAAAATCTTAATTTTATGCTTTTATCTTTAGGTGCCCCTTTATTTGGCAACATTTTTAATTACAATTATAGACTTATAATTCCCACCTGTAAATGGTAAATATCATTTTATTAGCTTCCATTGAACAGTTTGAATTCTCATGATATTGAAGTAAACTGTTACTATGAGATGGATTTCATTACATGACCTAAGATTAGGCATTATTGCTTTTAACATAGTATCTTAGATCCTTGCTATTTTATTTTTTATTCTATATGATTGAAAATAATGGAAATATTTCACAGAACTTCCTGAGTATATCCAAAAAGTGTACCTTCTTAAAAAAATAACTTACCTTCCTTTACTGATTCCTCCTTCGACTGGCTTAATGTTAGCAACCTGTTACATTTTTCCAGCTGATGAATCAGTAGGTTATTTGCTTCATTAACTTCTGATATTTTCTAGAAAATTGGAAAAATACTAATATTATATTAGTATGTTTTGATTGAAGTTTTAAATATTGAGTTTTAAATCAATACAAATTATAACACCACACTCATGAACCTGTATTATTTCCCATAATTCAGGAAATTCTCTTATAGAGAAGAGCAATGCTAGACTTGCTATTCCAAGTTTACCTGCAGAATGCTGACTTACATAATGAGTTATAAACTACTTTCCTCTCCAAGTGACTCCACAGAATTCATTTCTACAACATCAAGATATAGTGAATACAAACCTTTCCCAAAGCTGGTATTACAGGGCATAACAATAACCTGATACCACTTAGAAGAAATTTTCACTTGAAAAGTGTTTAAAAATGTCACAAGGAAATTACAGACGGTTTCAACATTTTTTGCCTTCTTCACTTACCTTTTCTATCTCTGAGAAGTCATCTAAAAGTTTATCAAGGTTCAACACACTTGTTTTCTTCATAGTATCTTCATCACTGTGATGCATTTATTTCTGAACCCTATAATCTAATGATCACTGTATATATAAAAAAATATGAAGTCATATATTTCTCATTCAAATTATAGAAATTCTTATGCAGAAACATAAGCAGAACAAAGAATACTCTTTTTTAAAAGTTAAAACTACTTTTTCATATGAAGCTAAACTTCAGCCAACCTAAGATCTTGCATTTCTGGGAAATACTACGAATGTCAGAAAGCCCAAGCAAAAATCTATCAAACTGTTAAATGATATAGTTGAATTTGGAATTTTTGCTACAACTGAAATATTACTGTGAATCCACTTTCACAGACAGAATGATGCATCAGGAACATATTGATGCAGCATCTAGACTTTTTTCCTGTGCAGATGCTTTAATACTTAACTCCTCAGGTTTAATGTTACTTACATATTTTCTTACAAGCAATGTGTGTTAAGATCCATGATACACATTGCAGCACATAAAACTTATCATGGAATGAAAAGACAGTATTTTGAAAAACACCCATATAGTTCCAGATTACTAACACAATTCCTATTTTTATAAATTCTACTTTACAGAATCTTCAACTTACATTTGCGAAATGGATCTGAAATACACAGTATGGATGCTTCTAAAAATAGTATCTTAAAAATACTATCTAAAAAAACTATTCTAAAAAACTATCTCTGAACGTCAGGCTCCAGGAGACAAAAATACCAATACCAGATAAACCATGTGGTCCAAATAAAATCATCACATCTGTGTGATAATGTGTGAGTGGCCATTTTACAAATTAACAAAACATTACAATAAGAGGGAGGAAACAGAAGTTAGAATGTGTTCACAACACCAGAAACTGAACAGAAATTTCAGACAGAATTTCTGTTTCCAAACAGAAATATTGGCAGTACAGTCATGAAGGAATAGATAGGTAAATGCACAGCTCTGAACAGGAACCAAAATTACATAAGTGAATTATTTGCTCAGTTGTTCAATATTTATGTGCACACAACTTCTTTACCAAAGCAGTAAGGTACTGGATTTGTGTGTTTAATACTCTGTTTCTTCTCCTGTACTGACTGTTTCCTCAGTGAGACTAAAACTAATTAGTTGCCAAAGTTTTTTTCTAATCAACAATTTTTCAGAATACAGGTAATGTTAAAGAATTAATGCTTCTAAGTTAAATTAATGGTTTTTTTAAAAACTAAATTGGTAACCTTAATGACTTCTAATTTACTTCCATGCAATGATTTGTTATAATAGAGTTTTAAATACGTACTCAGGACAATCCATTTTTTGAAACGATCACACATCCTAATATTCTATTAGTTGATAATCTAAATGCATACCATGAATGTCAAGCCCTGACCTTTGCAATCCTTATCATGGGCAGTATCTTAAATGTGTCAATCAGCATTTCTTTCCATTATATTCTTAAAACTGTGCTCTACCCTCCAAGTTTTGACGGAGGACAGGGTTTTCAGGGTGTTGTGTGCTGTTTTTTGTTTGTGTGTTTCCTTATGGCATCATTTGTTTTCTCAGCAGACGGGATGTGCTCAGCGCTTGGCAGCTTTAGGCAGCAGCGCCACTGGGAACAAAACTCCCGCTGAACTGAATCAGTAAATTACAAATAATGTCGTATTATTAATGCTGTGTTTTTCCAGCAGGAAAATTCATCACTGTTATTTTTGAGCACATTGCTATTATACACGTTATGCCTTCCAAAGGCATTTTTGCTGAGCCTCCCACCCCTGTTTGAATGATGATGTTTATCCCACTGGGGTGGGGTGTTATGGGGGGGAAGTGAAGATTTAAGCTGTAGTTTTGACTGCCGTGACACCTTCTTTTAACCTCTCTTTAACCCTCTGCCACCCATTGTTTTTTCGGCATCCTTTTTGAACGGCAGTAGCTGGCTACCACGTTTTTGAGATTTAAAGTTGTGGGGTTTTTTTTTCTTCAGATGGCAGGGAAACATACATACAGATATA
>VWZG01008356.1:126603-138572 GCA_013396735.1 Grallaria varia | reverse complement strand
TGCAGGCACTGGTGGAGGCCGGGGTACGCCTGAGCATCCCCTTCTCCACCAGGGATACCCCCCGGCTGCGCCTCCTCAGGCTGAGACCTGTCCTCATCACACAGAAACAGCTGTTAATTTACTTCACGACCTAGATTCCCCCCGCCTTCCCCCCCAGAAACACGCTGTGTAATTGCGTTCCTGGAGCGCGCTGTAGGAACGACAAAAGCCTGGGGGTCCAGGAAAACTTGGGAGTTTTTTAGTACATTACACACCTCGCATGGAAATTGGTGTGTCAGTCCCTGACTTGCTGTATAAGCACATGGCAGTGGGTTTTGGGTAAAGGGGTAAGCTGAAAAGGAACCGTGAGAGAGAAAAAAAGTGGAAATAAAGAGTGGGAAGGCAAGGTGAGGGAAAGTAAGCGAAGTTGAAGGAAAGGGAGGGGAGGAGAGGGAGCTGGTTCTAGTGTTGGTCTGGCCGATGGGATGTCCAAAGTCCTGGGGGTGACTTCTCAGTTTGGTGGGAATACCTTTTTGTAAATTAGTTTCCCAGCCCTGGAAATAAGTTTCTTACTTCCTATGCAAATTAGTTTGTCATGGTAGTCCTTTCTTTTGCACCTTCCTGGAAATGGGTTGGAGGCTTCAGGGGTTTTGTGTGCTCATGATCCCACCCTACAGTCCATCCATGCCCGCTTCTCAGTCTGTGTGCTGTGGTGTGCTTGTCTCCATGAATTTGGAAAGTGCTGCCCTCTCCCCACATGGCCCCCTTCTCCAGCCACACCTTGTTCTTTCTCACAGCGTGTTATTACCAAGAATCCTTGGTTGGCTCCACAGCCACTCAGCTGTCGGTTTTTGAGCCCCTTATCTTCTGGGATTCTACATAGTACCAGTGGACTTGTCAGAAATGCTAAATACGCCATAGCTTTCTCAGATGGCCTAGCCTGGTTTTGTTCATAATAAGGAAGGCAGATGTTACACCTTGAATGCTTTTTGATGCTGTCCTCATGAGCAGAACTGTCTGCTGTGCAAATTGGAAGCTATGGGTGCATGGTTATGAACAACCAGAGAAAAAGCAACCTACCAGTCATGGTCACAAAAGCTGTTTGCAGGCAGCTGCTTTATCAGAATGTCTGCAGGTTGGTTGTGTCCATGGGGACATTGACACAGACAAACTGATGAAAATCATTTTCATGAGTGGAAGATATGCAGCTGAGATACAAGTGGGGAAAGAACACAGTGCCAAGTGTGTCATGACAGATTCTAATAGGGAAAGGGGTGCTCCTGTCATCTCCCAGTGAACTAGTACACACTACTCATGTTTTGTAGCTCACTTTCCCTGCTTCACTTACTGATTTTTACAAAATCTGTTTCACAATTTCAGTTGTACTTGTAAATTGCAGCATACCCCAAAAACTGTTCAAAAGGTTTATTACTTATAAAAAAAATAATTCCAAGCTAATACTTATTTGTTAATCTAAGTAAAATATTGTGCTCATCTTAGACCAAGAAAAAGGTTACTCTTTATTGCTATGAAGACAGAAAACCCCACCAGATTCTGAGCGGTGAGCATTTTAATGCACAGTAAACTGCATTATATTGCACAGATTGGTTTCTGTGTTAATTATTTAGTGGTGGTTTTATTGTGTAGATTACATTCACAGGATGACAGGGAATGAAGACTGAAATACAATTTTCATGATTAGACAAAAATGTTACCCTGTGGCCATATGGCCATATGTCCAATAACACTGTGCTAAATGACCCATTTGTCATTTAAATACGACATATTGAAATATAAGACATATAGGTAAGTATGTGATTTGACCATTGGGAAGGCGATTACTATAAGCAGACTGGAGAAAAATGCAGGGAAAAAAAAACTTTGAGTGAAAAATATATGACAGCTTTTGACACAGAAATACATGGAAAAAAGTCTGTAAGACAGGAGTAGAACATTTAACTTATTATAAGTTTTGCAATCAGAAAATATTCTTTTGGTTTAGCTTTTAAAATATTGCTGCTAAAATAGTAAGCAGTTTAGTACTGCAAGCTTCCAAGATATGAGATTTTTTTATATATTTCAATTACAGTTTATTCTAATTTTTTCCCCTCTTATAGGGTAGTAATTTCTCTGGCAAGATGGTTCAAGAGGCTGGTGGTCACTGGAAAAATGTCTGACATCCACTGTGTACTAGGTAAGTAGGGAGCTCTTTCTGGCAGAAAGCAGCAGGTAGTTGGTGATGCTGTAAGAACACAGTGAATCTACAGAGAGTTTCTAACCTATATGGAATGCACAGATGCCTTTTATTACTGTTGTGAGCATCCCTGTAAGAGAAACTTCTGTGCCAAAGACCTATGACATGACATTGTTTCCTATTCTGTTTCTCACAAACAGCATGATCTGCGCACATTTAAAATCTCTTGGTTAGGAATAGACTTGTGCAATCTTCATGCCATTTTGATGGTCTTTAATACCCTTCTTTACAACCCCAGCCATATCAAATCAATGTGTCAGATTCATTTAGAGAGTTAAGGTTTGCAAGATTCAACTAAGTTTACAAAATTTTTAGTTTTGTCTTTTTCTGAAGAGCACATGGAAGGAAGAGCATAAGTTTTAACCTGCTCTTGACTGCTAGAGGATTCATCAGTGTTTCACACAATTTAGTGTCACACCACAGAGTAGCTTAGTAAGATGGGAGTATAATGGTAGTATCATGCATCTTGGACATCAGCATACTGTTTGCTATGTTGTATTCCTCTTAACAAAGCGATTTTTTTTTCTGCGTTAGTAGGCTAAAGCTGTCAGAAGGGATTTTTTGTATAGAAGTACCCATTTCTGTTGCATTCTCCAAAGTGTTCTGTATTTATCCAAAGAACAAAAACATACAAATGGAAATATACACAAATACATACACATACATGCTTATTTATATTGGGTTTATGTGGCCAGGTTTTGGTAGCAACAGGGGGCTACAGGGGTAGCTTCTGTGAGAAGCTGCCAGAAGGTCCCCCCATGTCCAAGAGAGCCAATGCCAGATGAATCCAAGACAGGCCTGCTGCGGGCCAAGGCTGAGCCCATGAGAGAGGGTAGTAACAACTCTGGGATAACATATTTTAGAAAGAGAGTTGTTGTCCAGATGTAATTGCATCCAGAGAAGAGAGGAATGAGAATATGTGAGAGTAACAAATCAAATGTGCAAACACCAGGCTGGTGTTGAAGGAGAGAGAGAAGGTGCTCCAGATGCCAGAGCAGAAATTCCCTCGTAGCCTGTGGTGCAGACCATGGTGAGACAGGTCTGCCCCTGCTGCCCATGGAGGGCCACAGGAGTGCAGAGATCCACCTGCAGCCTGTGCAGGACCCCACAGTGGAGCAGGTGGATGCCTGAAAGAAGGCTGCGAGTCCATGGGAAGCCTGTGCTGAAGCAGTTCCTGGCAGGGACCTGCAGACTAGTGGAAAGAGGAGCCCACACTGAAGCATATTTTCTGGTAGGACCTGTGACTCTGTGAGGGGCCCATGCTGGAGCAGCCTGTCCCTGTAGGACTGCGTCCCATAGAAAGGGACCCGCTCTGGAGCAGTTTGTGAAGAACTGTCTCCTATGGAAGGGACTCCACGCTGGAGCAGGGTAAGGACTCCTTTGACTGAGCAGTGGCAGGAAACATCACAAGATGAGCTGATGGTAACCACCCCCTCCCCATCTCCCTGTGCTGTGGCAGGAAGGAGGTAGAGCCCAGAAGGTAGGGAGTGGTGGGGAGAAAGTGGTTTTAAGATTTATTTTATTTTTCATTATCCTGTTCTGATTTTGTTGATCATAATTAATGTTCCCAAGTTGAGTCTGTTTTGCCCATGACAGTATTTAGTGAATGATTGCTCTCTGTCTTTATCTCAGCTCATGAGCCTTTTCATTATGCTTTTTTCTCCCCTGTCCAGTTGCAGAGAGGATTGAAAGAGTGACTTTGTGGGGATCAACCCACCACATTATTAAGTAGGGTAATATACTAGAACACATTTGAATAGATAAATATATAACTAAATATATATGTGTATGTGTAAGTGTACCTGCTAAATCAGTATCTCTAGTCATTAAAATAACCTCAGTGAAAAAAGCTGATTGCATGTTTTTTACCTAAGTATTGGGGTGAGAGTTTTTAGGGAAAAAAAATTCATTTTCAGCATGTATTTGAGCTGTTATTTTCTTCAGAAACAGAAATGCTCTTTCACAAAGTTTTTTTTCCTCTGTTCTTGCATCTTTCTACTACATAATTCTATCAGCCTTTCCTCACAGGACAGGTGCTCCATCCCTCTGATCAGCTTGGTGTCTCTCCTCTGGACATGCTCCAACAAGTCAATGTACTCTGACCTGCTGCCCACCCTGCTTTGGATGCCACCCAGGGCACATTGGCTTTCTTGCCTGTGAATGCATATGGCCAGTTCATGTCCAGCCTCTCATTCACCACCATCCCCAAGTCCTTCTTACCAGGGCTGTCTCAATCTGTTCATCCCCCAGCCTGTGTTGATACTGAGGTTTGCCCTGACCCAGATGCAGCAACTTGCACTTGTTCTTGTTAAACCTCATGAGATTCCCATGGACNCTCCATCCCTCTGATCAGCTTGGTGTCTCTCCTCTGGACATGCTCCAACAAGTCAATGTACTCTGACCTGCTGCCCACCCTGCTTTGGATGCCACCCAGGGCACATTGGCTTTCTTGCCTGTGAATGCATATGGCCAGTTCATGTCCAGCCTCTCATTCACCACCATCCCCAAGTCCTTCTTACCAGGGCTGTCTCAATCTGTTCATCCCCCAGCCTGTGTTGATACTGAGGTTTGCCCTGACCCAGATGCAGCAACTTGCACTTGTTCTTGTTAAACCTCATGAGATTCCCATGGACCCACTTCTTGAGCTTGTCCACGTCCCTCTGGATGGAATCCCATCCTTCAGGGTGTGTCAGTTGCACCACTCAGCTTGGTGTCATCTGCAAACTTGCTGAGGGTGCAGGCACTCCCTTCTACTGTGTCATTAATGAAGACTGGTCCCAGTACAGAACCCTGAGGGTCACTGATGTCCCTTGGGACTCTGAGCCATTGGCCACTACCCTCTAGTTGACCTTGTTTACATTTTCTTAAGCATGTACAGATCTATGACAAAACAGAAACCAAGCACCTGGACTAAACAATTTAACTACATTAATATAAAAGTTTAATCTATGCTACAGGAAAGAAAGTGTCTACCTGCAAAAAGTCATATTTAGATATTCCTATGGCCTGAGTTCTTCTGTAGTCAAGTATTCTTCATTACAGTGTATCGAAGTCATGCCCTTGTAAGGACTTTGAGACAGAACAAAATTATGCAAAAATAGGTTGCTGATTTTGATGAAAAGCTTGAAGTCACTAGTATAATTTTTTTCTCAAATGATTTTCACCTTGAAAATTATTATTTCCTGTTTCTACTGCAGCCTGGTCAATATTCTAATCATGCCAAGACTCTGTCCTGCAAACTATGGTGCAAGCCTACAAAAAATACCAGTCTTTGCTTGGAAGCATTTAGCAGATAGATATTCTATCCAGTTTAAATAGGATATTGAAAAGATGACTGATGAAGCTGAGAGATGAAGAGCAATAAAAAAAGAATCAATTCAAGCAAAGTACTTGTGTTGCTTCCTGACTTCCTAAGTAACCTAGCCTTGTAGTCCTTTGCTTTCCCATATATGTCAGATTTATCTTTTTGTTGACATACTGGTGAGTCAAACTGTTATAATTTCAATTTTAGGCACAATTATAACAATTGTATTCTTATAATTTATTTGTAATTCTGGATCTCTGGTACTTTTTAAGTAATGCTGAACTTCTGACCTAGTTTTACTTCTAAAAAAATCAGGGTTGTAGTGAGTGTGTGAACCACACAAATGTCTGCATATGTGTCAGACTGGCAAGGAGCATGTTATCTTAAATACATAGGTACCCCATAAGATGTTTTGTTATGGGCTACATTTTCCAGAGACTATCAAATCTTGTCTTACTGATCCTATCCAAAACACTTGATTTGGACAGTATTTTCCCTATTTTCTCACTTTTCCCTCCATTGACTATTAACCCTTTTCCTATGGAAGTTAAACAATTGGGGGTAGTCTTGTGAGAAAGGAATGCTTGTGGCTAAAGCAAAATTTACTGCACTATGGAATCAGGAATATGTAAGGCACATATGCTTCTATTTTGTATTTCTGTTTATGACAGTACTCAATTATCAGTGCCACATTAAAAGCATGCATTTTGGTTCTAACTAGTCATTTAATACATTCCTCAACAAAGGTTCAAACAAATACGTAGTTGTAATTGATCTCTTGGTGATTGGTGGAAATCAGCTAATTAATACTAATGACATTCAGAACGAAGTGACACAAACACAACTTTGCCATTATTTACACTATAAAAGCAAGAGACCATGTGTCCCTAGACCTTTTCATAAAACAGATTATTTTTGGCTACTCTGTGCTTGTAATCTGACTATGACTACAAAACATATGAAATACAACTGAGTAAAATTTTGCATTTTCAAATACATTAGGTTTACAAATTTAATTGCAGTTAATGCAAAGTTGCACACTCTTCTGGCAATAGTTTGGCTCAGAAAATATAATTTAAATTTTTCATGGCATTTAAAGGTGCTAGTAAATCTCATTTCATCAAAAATGGACAAAGAAAAATTCTGATGGATGGTTAAAAACTTGGCTTAAGGAACCCCACACAGCTAGGCCACAGGTGGAGGACAGGGTGCTCATAATGATGGTAACATTTCTGGGTAACAACCAACAGATGTCTGTTGAAGAAGGGTTGGACCCACTAAAAACTTTAATTGAAAATTTAACTTTTTTCTTAGTATGAGGGAGTTATGTGACACTGTATGGGTTCTATACTTTGGTCTTTCTGATGTGCCATAAGGTTTCAGACTCAAGGGAAATAATATATATGTTCTGTTAAAGTTACTATTGAAGAAAAAAATGTGACAAATCAATTTCCTGGCATGTCTAGGTCTCTGATGTTTCTTATAAAACAGATTTCATTTTCTTGAGTATGAACTCAAAAGCAGACCAAGGGCAGTCGTAGAAGCATCATTTGTAGCACTTGGATGGGACACTACAGAAAGTTGTAAGCTCTTCAACTTTGCTCTCACTCCTACTAAGCCTTCTGCAGACTTTTATTTCTTCCAGCTTCAAGGAGACGAGTTCCCTTGTGTTCTCTCACAAATTGCCACATGCTGTGGAAGGATCCTCTGCTTTCTCAGACTAATTTCAGGAAGCTCATGTATCATTGGTCATCTAATTTTCATCTATTAGCATAAAGAAGTTTATATCATGCTAAAGCAATGCCAAGTACTGTAGTGATAAAAAATTAAACCTGTCCAACAGTGTCAATTCACTAGATGCATCTGCTTTTTATGTGACTCCTGGCAGCAGCTCTATTGTGTCTGGTTCCCTAACACCACTGGTGCAGTTTCTCTTCCATCTGTTTCTGAATCTTGCCTACTCTAATAGCCCTGATTAGAGAAGATGAGGAAACACTTGCTGAATACAATTATGCCAGAGTGTTTAAGTAGTATACTAATCATGGAAATGGATCTGGACTACGTCTTTCTTCTGTGCGGCCTGAGGGCATGGTTTCTATGGCAGTTAAAGCATTTACTGAGTATGCAATTAATAATGTTTAGTCAGAGAGAAGAATTTGTACAATAAAATTACATTTAAACAGAGTCAGTTCCAAGAGAGAACTATATCCACTGGTATCTCCTCAAAGTCAATTGGCCGTAAAAGCTGGTCAAATTCTTACCAATTCCATTATCCTGGTGAAATAGATATTCTGACTTAAACTGTAAAATTTATATTGAAAAAGTAATATTCTGTATCATTTACTTTTTTTCCCACTACCCAAGTTTGCATTTCTTCTTTAATAAAAAGAGCAACATGCTCCAAACATTTTCTCCTTTTCCCTCTCAAATCAGGCAGTCTGTGTCAGGTACTCCTTATAATTTGTCTGGTAATGGCCCCTGAGACAGCACGTCTCCTTACAGGAAAAAAGTTGCCTGTGTCTAAATATCATACGGTTTTAAGTTTCTTTTTGAACCATAGCATTATTTGCCATTCTTACAACTATGTTGATGAATACATAGTCGTATGTACCAAGCTGTGAATGATAGTAGAGTGCTCCCAACAGATTGCCATCATTAACTTGAAGCATTTTTAAAAACATGGGAAGTCCATAGAGCACTCAACTCTTTGATAACATCCTTATTTTTAAATGCAAAATAAACATTTAATAGTGTTTTCATTCAGAAAGAGTGAACAGCTCTCATAATCTGATCTCACTTCCTGTATCATAAATCAGGAAAAATATTTCACTCTAAGTAGTAAAGAACAGTATGTTTGACAAAATTATTTCTTATCCTAAGAAAACTGGTATACATGGTGATGCTTCAGTCTTTTGTAACACCAAGCCTTGGAAATGTACATTGTCTTTGAAGGACAAAAGAGGCTCAAATCCAAACTCTTCCAAACCAAGGTGTCTTCTTGATGAAACCAAAAAGATGATACTTGAGTCCTTGCTTTTGGGAACCAACATGGTTTCTGAATACAGATTCATACAGATCAACATTTGCCAGGTAATATATGAGTAGTGTCACTCTAAGAAAGGGAACAAGTGCAGGCAGTTTACATGCCAAACCTTCAATGCAGTGAAAGTTACTGGGTTTTCCACTGAAATACTCCTTGATTGCACTATCAGTCTGTGATGTCTGTTTCTTTTCACCTTGTACGTTTCAGGTATTGATTAATCTTAAAAAGTACAGTTTTAGTAGGCACTTCTAAACTATTCTGTCACTTTTACATTGACTCCTGTATCTGGCATTGGGACAATAGTTAGCATTATTTCTCAAAGTGAAAAGGAGAGGACAAAAAATTACTGGTCCAGGAGCTGTTTCTGTAAAACACAGATGTATTTTCATCTGCTGGAAGAAAAGATGAAATTAAATAAACAGGTTGCATTGCAATAGTGTACTATTTGAAGATATGAAGCTTTAACAGCTATGGATACCCAAAGGCAAAGTCTTCAAGGAGACACTGTACCAGCAGCACACAGTGGATACTGCAAAAAGAAATGACAGGTGCTTGTAGTAGGTGACTCACTGTTGAGGACGACGGAGGTGCCCATCTGTTGGCCTGACAGGGAGTTATGAGAGGTGTGCTGCTTTCCAGGAGCTGAGGTCAGAGATGTTGTCGAGAGGGTGCCACAACTTGTCAAGAGCTGGCTACTATCCACTGCTTCTCTTTTCTGTAAGCATGAATGACAATGCAAGCAAGACCCTTGGCAGAACCAGCGAAGACTGTAAAACCCTGAGGGTACAAGTCCGAAAATATTGGTGCCCAAGTAATCTTTTATTCCATTTTTACCAGACAGGAAAGGGTTGCAGCCAGAAAAAGACATATAGTGCAAATCAACTTCTGATTTCATGGCTGGTGCTGTCATGAAGGTTTTGGTTCTTATGAATGGGATATTCTTTGATGACTACAGTCTGTTAGGGAGGGATGAGATGTCTAGAAGAGTCAAGGGAATCTTTGGCAGCCAGCTGGCCAGTGTGTTGAGATGGCCTTCAAACTGAAGACCTTGGGAGTGGGATCCAAAATGGCAATGTTCACATGATTGCATCTACTTAGGAAATAACCAGGCCAACCAGAGAAGTAACAAATGTTTCTTAGCTATCTCTCAGACAATAACCAGAAAGTCAGCCACCTGAAGGGTGTGTGTGAAGAGATTGGCTGAGAAGGGATCTTATCAATGCATACAAATACTCTTTTCAGCTGTTCTCTTTTCAATGGTAACTTAGACCTACCTAACACAGAGGTGTTTACATTCCTGGACCAGTTTTCTTCTACTAGGGGTGAATTTAACTGCCAAAATAAAGGCATCTGCCATCATTTAGGCTTTTAGTTAAGACAGAGTCTACGCAAGACCTGTACTGTTCTGGACCAGCACCTGAAGCCTGATTACTTACTCTAAGTGGCACTGGAAGTCTTTGTAGGGGAGCTGAACCACACCCTAATTCCCTTGGGAGGAAAGGGATTACCCTCCTCTACTTGGATTCGTCCAACAGCTCACTCCCTACCTCTAGAGAGAGAAGAGAGGCAGTAGGACATTACCAAGTTCACCCCGGGCGATTTTCAGGGTATGGCATTTTCCATAGAGACAGACTTTCTGACATTTCAGAGTTCCTGTACTTCTAGGTTTTAACTATCAAGTTGAAACTAACTAGTTTAACTAATAAGTAACTATGGGGTTAGAGTATTTGATTTGTGGATTCAACTGCAGGTGTAAATCTTGAACTAGTGCAGCTTATTTAGTTGCAATCATAGGCTGTTCCAGCCTCAGATAAACTGATCTGCTAAATTGGTAACACATGTCTTGGCGAGTTCTGGGTGCAGCATGTCCTATCTCTCAGTCTATAAATTTAGGTCTGTGCTTCTATTTTTAAATACATACATATCAATCAGTGAAAACAGTGGTCTCATTAGGCATTATTTCTGTATTAATGGAAGTGGCATTGTACTTTATTAAATGATAAATACTTGATTTCTGCTAATAAACTCTCCATTTTTCCATTAAAAAAATTAATTATCCACAAACGACCACATTGTGTCCAGACAGATCAAAGACAATACATTTATTAAACTTTGAGAAAAACAAACAAAACACTAACATAGGGAAAGTTAAATAGAAACTGAAAGACACATCTTCTGACCTGCGTATCATGGCTTGTGACCAGTAAAGTACCAAAATGACATTCTGAGTTTGACTGAGGTATTTAACTATTTTTGGCAATAGAAACAGAGTAAGAAACTTCTTTCAAACACACACAGAGGCATTACTTCCATTAGTGTCTACCATCTACGAAATTTTATATGAAACTAAATAATGTAGCTGTTAGAAAAATATAGCAGCAAATTAGCAGAATATCTAATGCACATTTATCATAAAGTACGTGCTAAACTTAAAAAACCCACCCAGTAGCTGGGCCCAGTCCTGTAGCGCTTGGTCACAGAAAGAGCATCAGTGAGTTCAGCTGGAGACATCATAAGCAAGACCTGCATTCGCTGCACATCAAACACTTCTGTTCAGGTCAGAGTAAAGAAATGAATGTCCCTACTTGCTTTCTCAGAAGAACCCTGCGGTGATGAAACCATGGCCTAGGAAGGTAACTCATGAAACAACAACAGTTAATTGCAAAGCTCCATCAGGTTCCTAATATACAAAAGAACATAGAGAGCTTTCCTGATGAGTTTCAGTTTTCTCTCCTTTCCTTCTGAAAGTCTGCCTAACGCGGTCAGAGGAGATGCTGTTAGGCTGCAGAAACAAAATCCACATTTGAACAATACTGCATTTAATCCCCTTGTTCCACTAAAGTATTTTAATCCTGTTATAGCTTTAAAAATGAACTGCTGGCTAACTCCTGAAGTCCTTAATTTATTTTTTTTAATCAAGACTTTATGTGGCATAAACTAATAAATGTAGTGGTACCTTTGGCTGTAGAAGGGCTTCAGAAGTTGGTCAAACATGAAGAGACTATGCTGCTAAGAGCTTATTCATGTATTCTCAAAAATTCAGTGAAAGTATTGGTTGCACAGTGTTTCGTACTGTGGTCAACAAAATTTTGCTTATAAAAAGTGTATTTTATTAGCATTAAGTAGAATCTGATGAAGAACAGAGTATTTTGCCCAAATATTTTGTATATTTTAAAATTTTATACAGAATTTNATATTTCAAAATTTCTCTGCAGGTTTCTTTGGAGGTATAAAATGTCTCTGTAAAAATCTATGTTTCCTTTTAGTTGTGAACAACTAAAAAAAACTTTTATAAAACAGAAGAACCTTTTTAAGATTGCAGCAATTACATTCCTTAAATGGGTCATCATAATTGAACTACAGCATGTAGTGTAATAGAAAACATTTCT
>VWZG01008356.1:75771-121259 GCA_013396735.1 Grallaria varia | reverse complement strand
AGGCATACTAGACAGAAAGCTTTAGAACTCTGTACATGATCGTGAATGACCTTACAGAGAAAAAAGAGAATAAAACATTCAGGTATGAATTTGAGTACTGTGTCAGATTTTAACTAGATGTGCTTTTAGGCATGATTCAAGTTCTATATCAATATGTCTGTGTTAAAGAGGTCTCTATTTTAACAGATAAACAGTAAATCCTTGTCCTGTCAGTGAGACCAGCAGATGTCCAGCTGCTTCAAAAAGTAAGAATATTGCATTAGAATGTAACTACTTTAAATTTTTATAGTACGTGAAAACCTAAAGTTTAATTCTGTGTTCCTTAAGGTGATATACAAAACAAGGAAAAATAAATTCTCAATCAAATCAGCTAACTGCTGCTGCGTGAGATGTGTGGATATGGATCACCTTGGAGAATCTCAGTTGCAGTGACTGAAGAAAACTGTGGTTGTAGGATGGCCTCATATTTTTATAGTATTTTAATTTTGTTCATATGAAAACCTTGACAACTCAGTGCAGATGGGGTTAATAAACTAATGCCACATGTACAGAACATTAGTTGTTCCCATAAATTAGGAAAAACTAGTTAATAGGAAGAGTTAAAAAGGAGAATCTAGCAAGGTTTTGAAAGATAAGAGTTACGGGCTGTTTTATTTAACACCTTCACTACTACCCTGGGAAATGCAGTGAAGCAGCTTGTTAAAATACGTTCTGAAGACCTCATATTTTGAAGAGTTAATTTAGTAGTAGTAGTGCTCAGTGACTGTTTCTTCTTCTGTCTTTAACAGCAGTTTAAAACAAGTACAGGTCAGAAGCAAGAATCAGAAAAAAACTCACTGTCCTTCATAGTATCAGGATGATCAGAAAAGCACATAATTCTGCTAACAAACATAGCAACAGTATAACACTTTAGCAGAAGTGACAATTCTTCTCTTTCCTCTTGAAGTGCTCATTTTAGATGATGAAGTATGAGATTTAACTGTGTTTTGGGCTTTTTAAGATGGGCAACAACAGTTATGTCTGATTCTTAAAGCTATCTTTATTTTTGCTCTCTGATGAGTGAGTTGGTGAGTTTACTTCTGAACTTGCATATGGAACTTGTNGTTCAACCATACAACAACGTTAGGGAGAAAAACCACATACCCTCTCCCCTTACCAAAATCACAAGAATCACAGTTATAAAAATGCTTATTTACCTTCTGTACAATGAACACATTCACTGTCTGATTCAGAAAAAGATACATAAAGGATTTCACTGAACTCCCCAAATTTTTCAGAGGTTCGCTGTCTTGATCGGAGTCGTATCTCATAATCTCTTCCCGTCTTTAGAGAGTATAGTGGAACCATTGTTGAGACCCTGGGTTTTAACTGTAGAGACAGAGCGACTGTGATTTATTTGTTTGAGCTGTACTGGCAATTTTGCATTGCTTCTTGATTTCAGAAATAAAAATGCGAAAACACTTTTGCTACTGTAAATTGTAAGGATACCACAAGAAGAATTCAGAGAAAATTCACACCATTTACTTTTGACTTACTAGTCATCAAGCATAGCTGTGATTCAGGGGACCAAAAATAGGGAATCCAGGCTCTCTGTAAATACAATGAGTGAAGAAAGGCAGCTTCCCCGAGTTACGTGCCATAAGTAGGTGGTGTGAACATCTCTCACTGATCTTATCAAGTTGTAAATACTTTTTACTGTTATAACACATTACTGACTGCAAAGTGCAAAAAATGTTAAAATAACACAGGAGTGCAATCTCTACCAGAATTAATGGTTTTAACCCTATGTGTTGCACATTACAAATGTTTTCTATTTGGAGAACACTGCATAGGTCTCAAAATCTTCAACTATATGTTAAATATGACAATGGAGACTGTGTGAGAGCTGGCATCAGACTGTTGGTCTTTGAAACCTGTGTATTAACTGCAACATACTTGGATACTGCTGAATATCAAACCATTAGGAAATCACATTAGAAGTCCTAACAAGTGAAATTTCACTCTTTTTCTATTACGCCTCTATGAATACGTATTTTAGCTTCAACAGTCCAACAGAAGTATGCCAAAGTAACAAAAATGTGCTCAAAATAAAATCCATGTGACAGATGTTATATTCTACTTTTACTTCAGAATCAAGGACGCTATCAGCAAAACTCATGATGGGCTAAGACTTAAAACACCTGGAAAACAGCAGCCATTGGGAATTTGAAGGAAGCTTCAACAGTACACTCTATAGCTACATAATCGCAACTCGAGACACACTGCTGGTAGCTGCAGTCCATGGAGTTCTCTGATCCCTGGTGACTCCAGACTACAGTGTTCTGAGAGCCAACCGGTCAGATTTTGGAGGAGGCAGTAATCTCAGGCAGACTGCTTTTCTCTGCTAGCAGTTGAGCAGTACCATTGCCCAACACCTAAAGGTTTTTACATGTGAAGAATATCCAGTTGGAAAATGCTGGGAAGGAATATTCAGCCACAGAGAAAGAGTTCACTGAAGTTTTACATGTATGTTCACAGGCATCCCAAATAATGGCATCACTTGGAAAAAAACAGGATGCAGATTAAATGAGAGCCTTTATGAAAGATAAAAGGCAACTAATAAAAATGCATGACAGCATATAGCAAAATTATTTAAAGTGTGTGAAGAGGAGCTTGGAACCAGACCACTGGACTTACTGCCTGCAGTTCAGTCAGGTCAGTGCACACGGAGTAATGTTTGTGATTGTCGTACTACAGAAACAGGTGACACACATGCTGTCAGCTGAGGTGTGTGACTGTACAGTCCCATACATCTGGCCCTGTTCACACAGACTGCAGAGCAGTCCCTCTGTTTGTCACTAGCTGCCTGGAGCCCCTTGGACACCAAGAGTGTCTACTGGGGTGGGGTCACCAGGGGCAGAGGCTGGCCTAGGCACAACGGGCAACACGGCAACCAAAGCAATGGCTTTCACAACTTCAACAGAAAAATGGTGGAAATGGGAAGATGGGCAGTACTAAGGAAAGGTTTAGAGGTACCCTGGGTAGGTACAGCACAGGTTGGGCACCTCAGCAACACAGGGAAACACTGGCTGTATATCCAAGGCAGCACAGGGAGATGAGTTTCTCGTCCCTCCAAGCAGTAAGCTCTGTCTCTCAGCCACACTGAGGTATGGACTCAACGATAGTATTCAGCTCCGGAGCTAGCACTCCATGCATCCCAGCCCTAAGTGCACTTGACTACAGTATGAAAGGGACCTTTTCCAGCAAAACTTCAAAGGATAATAAGAGCAAGGAGGGTCCTCCCTGGTTCGGCCCTCATCACTGAGCACTGATCTGTGATCACCAACTTCATTCCATATTAGCTGGATCTTGGTAGGCTTTCAAGATTCCCTGTCACACACATTTTTTTGGCACTCAAAGACAGGCACTCCGCTATGAAGTCACTGTTCTTCTCTACTGGTCAGATGAGGGGTGTTTTCACTTCATTAATTAATGTTTTAGTCGTCTTTCAATTAATGAGTTATCTATTTTCATTTAGTACATGTATTGAAAAAATGAACGTTATACATGAAAAATCAGACAATCATCCCAAAATATATAAAAAAATTACAAACAAGTCTCAGTAAGGGGGAGACCTAGTAAAATATTAAGTAATATAAATAAATTTTTTAATTATTTATATGTACAAAGCATTATGGTACATTTTAAGCAGTCAAAGATTAGCCTTTGTGTAAAAAATTAGTAACAACTAGATATATATAACTAGATAATGTATAACTAGACATTTATCTCTTTACTGCTTCAACACTCACTACAGAAGACACTTGTAGCAAGGAATGCAAGGAGTGCAACTGGACCATTGCTCCAATGCTGTTATTTAGAGATTTGCTGTTGTCCTAGGCCAGACTAGGATTTTGTTCAGCAATTTGTCTTTTGTGCTCTGATAGTGTCTCAGGGAATGAAGCCATGTTTGTACTCTTAAGCTGAAAGGCACAAACCCCACAATACATACAGCTTAAATACAACATAATCTTTAGTAGTATGTTTCTTGAGGCAAGTATAATATTCAGCAATTCCTTCTCTGTTTTCTGAAAGAAGAAACACTGATCTTCAAACATCTGATCTCCTGAGAAGAACTGTTCTCAAGGCATTCTGGAATTATTGATGGTACAGTAGCAAGAACAAAGCTTTATTAGGGTATTGGTAAGAGTGATACCTAAAGGCTTAAAAAAAAAACCATCAAAAATGTGTATTTTTAAAGGGATTGACTCTTGCTTTTGAAAATCTGCACATTTTCGGCTTCTTGAGGCATACTGATTTACTGCCTAAACTTTACTCATTTCATAGGCTTTAAAATACAGAGACTATATAGTCAGCACAGCCTAAACCAGTATAGAGGGCAATACAGACAAGAATTAGGAAAAAAGTTACAGACATTACAGGCCTGTTTGGCTGTAGACTTACTAATAAGGAGTAGGCTAAAGAGAAAATGCTAACATTGAGAAAGATCAGAGGTAAGGAGCGAGCCAAGATCCTTCACAGGCAAGCAAACCACTCTGACTATGTTTCAATTGGTAAATTTGCCTTTTATAGATTACAACAAATTCGTAACAGTATCATCTGCTTTCTTTCTGTCAGTGAACTCAGGTCATATTAGTAAGAAAGCAAAGGAGGGGTTCTGCTTTGAAATTATGTTCTTACTGCATCAAAGAAGAGTTTTCCATATGCAAATATGCCATGACACACTGGTACTTAGCCTATGCATTCAGGTAAGAAGGGTACAATTTCTTTCCCGTAAAAAAAAAACGAACTACATAAGAAGTTAAGTGATTTTCAATGAAAAAACTCAAAAGATTTGGAGTGTATGTACTTTGTATTTTCATGGACTATCCATATAGTCACAAATTTCCCCTCGTTGTCTGGTATGAAATCTGTAAGTCTTGATTATGTTGAATTATTTTTACTTGCTTATTGTATCAAATCCTAAATTGTAATTCAAAGCTTTTCTTTCCTTTTTTTTTTTGATTTTTTGTTCTACGGAAACGATAATTATAAATATTAAAACTTTACGGGTACTTGGATGAATCTGGACTGATGGGGTGACATTTAACAATCAAAATATTCCTGTTCTGACTACTAAAAACCTGTGCCCTGTTCAAATAGTTGAAGTATCAGAAAACAATAGAAAAATACTTTATCCCTTAGAAAACTTGCATATATCTGAATACTTGTAAAATTTCTAATCTAACACAGGTGTTTCAGGGGTTTTTATAACCCAACATGCCAACTATCTTGACACATAAAGTTACAATATTTGCTAGAAAAATGTCAGAAAAAATATGGTCCTATTGTTTAAGAATTGAGGTATAATTACAAACCTGTTGTTTTTCATAGAGGCATAAAAGTGTTAGGGACAGAACAAGCCTGCACTGTGGTAGTGTAAGCCCTCACTTATACTATTGTATAATAAATACGTGCTTCATACCTCCTTCCATTTTGTCTCATTAACTTCTTTGTACTGCAATTCATACTCCAGAGTAATCCATCCCTTCCGAACATCTGCTGTTGGTGGTGGATCCCATCTTACCTGGATATCTGCATGGAGCCCCGTGTGACTAGTATTTAGCAGAGTCCAGTTAATGTGGACAGGGGGATCAGGTAGTACTGTTTAAACAGAGTATTTGGAATAAAATTTTCAATGTGACATGATCATTACTACACACTCTTAAATTATTTCAGGACTTAAAAAGCATATTTACCATGTATTTTCTGATTAAAATCTAATGTAAGTCAATGAGAAAATCACTGCAAATTTGATAACAAGAAAGTACCTTGCCATTGGCAGTAGACATGCTCACCTGGGTGACTAATAAAGAAGACTAAAAATGTATTACCTGTTAAAGTATTTTTCTGAGTAGCAGATTATAAAACACTGAGACATAAAAAATTCTCCATCAAAATTTAAATCTAGACTTCTGAATAGAAATAAAAACAATAACTGGACTAACACAGAAAGACAAATATTTGATAACTAATACAGAAGTACACTGAAAAACTATGGTATCTGAAAAACTAATCTGTATTTGTTCAGCTTAATAAAAGAAAGCAGTGGGTATTCTAGTCACTTGTACAAACAAATTAGTTGTATATGCATATACCACCACTCTGAAGAAGCAGTAACATCTACAAAGTCCCGGACAGTCATCATTCATCTTGCCATATATAGAAATTCTAGCTCAGAAATGCTAAACATCCCGATTCTGTAGATTAATGTTGATTCAGGAACAAAAGACTGTTTTGGTTCCAGAGCTTTGCAGAATCAAGTTTTAACACCATCCTTGCTGGACAAGGAGATGTAGCATCCATCAGAAGGGACTCAGAGAGATAGCAAAGACAAGCTCATTTGAGCTTGCGCACATTTGAGAGACCACTGGTATTCAGAAAAAGAAACCACATAGCTGGTTTTAGCTTTCTTCCAACATTTTCTGGTGTGGATCACATTACAGACCTTATTTCAAATCCTTTCCTTTGTATCATATTTTTTAGATACTAACTTTTCTGAGAGGCAAAATTTAAATACAGTATGAATAACACAAAAGCTTATAGAGGTAAGATACATAATGGAAGCATACCTATTTCTTCAACATTGAAACATTTTTCATCAAATACTTCATTTTTACTGGCAAGCTGAACACAATATGATACCCAAATAGAGGTGTAGGATGAGTTGAAATAACAGCTATTTTCTCCTGATGTGATATAATCAGGGCAGTCTTTCCAGTCTTCATCAATACTAGAATGACAACAAAAATGTAATAAACATGAGAGGGAGATTTATAGATCTTAGGAAGTATAAATTATAGTTATTATAAGACACATTGTTAGTAAGTTTCAAGCTTTATAAAAGTAAGAAAAACATATCAATATTGATGGTGATTTACAATGAAACCACTATGCAAGCCACCTGAACAACTGAGTTTAGGTACTCATGTACTGTTAGTGGCATTTCTGATCTTTGGATGCAGCTTCCCAAAGCACTGCTCACTCACACTTGGGAAAGTGCCTGAGGGTGGATGCTGCAGGAGACCTAGCACAAACTAACCCCAGGACTACAGGATGTGAAAGAAGAGAAACAGTGCTGTGAGCAAGAAAGGGATACAGAACACCTAAAAGACAAGCTTGGAACTACCAGCAAGAAACCATTTATACTTTTTCATTCTAACTTTGTTAAAAGATTCATAAATGTTCTTTGTAAATAAAAGAATTGCAGTAGGAAATATCATATCCATTTCAGATATTAAAAAAGACAAACCAGAAGTTATACAGAGCAGCATGAACTCTCAGACTGAGATAGCATCATTTTAATACAGCCAAGCTCAAACTACTCAGTAGGTTCAAAAAAAGTCTTCATCTAAAGCAAAATGGGAATGTCTAAATTGTTAGGAACAGTGTACAGGAAAAGTAACTGACATTTATTCAGCATTTCTGAAGACACTTCAGAAAAACAAGTATCACAGTGAACAGACCTGCTGCTGGTTTTTATCTCGATACTCTCTCAGCACAAATATAAACTAAAAAACGATCTTTTCAAAAATTAAAGTCTTGGTTCGTTAAAAAATATGCACCATAAATGTCTGTTCTTCCTGAGAGCCATTGAAGCTGTACAGAAGGATGATTAAATCAATTAAGTCAAGTGCAGCCTTCACTACTGGAGTGGGTGCTTAAAAACTAAAAAGGCAGATACTACACAAATTAAGAAGCATTTCTGCCACTGATTTTGTGCCTAGTTGAATAGACCAGACACTGTTGTGAACAAAATGCTGTAACTCTGCCAGACTCAGTACTTGGTAAAGGTGTACACAATTAGATACTATGGCTTCTGTAACCAGAAGACTGGTTTAGATGACAGAATTCAGCCCTGAGCTTAACTGTAGCTTGCACATTGAAACAGAAATATTTTTACTGCACCTTTTATTGCAGTATTCTAATTTCTAGGACAAATATTAAATACATGATCTGCTCAATGTGTCTGGTACTGCTTTACTGTAGAATTTAATTTACTTTTAAAGTTTGTAATCTCATGGTATGTGCCACTGACAACTGTCAGCTAAACATTTACACTTAACTAATGTGTCCTTGCCTATTGCAGAGCGGTTAACAATAGGTGAACTTTAAGGTTCCTTCTAACCCAAAGCATTCTATGATTCTATGATTTCTGAGAGGTCCCAGAAGAATAACAAAGAAAGCCAGCCTTGTCATTAGGCTCAAGTTTGCCATGCAGATGTATCATCATCATCACAAAGTGTGTGTAGATGAAAAAGATTGAAACCCTGTTCATTAGAGAGAACAGAAACTCACAGCCCCCTCTTCCTGTGGTAAAAAAAGCCTGTTTTCATTAATAGCCATTACTGGTAATGTTGTGTGTCCCCTTTCAGGATAATCATTATAACAACCTGAAAATTAAAAAAGCTTAAGTGGGACGAGAATCATAGTTGAATAGGGCTCAATGACACATAATCCCCAGTCTTGGAGCAGCCGTTTCTTCAGGATCTGCACATTCAGACTTGAACACAGCAATTGAACAATGGGAACTTTATAAAACTGCAATAAAAATTTGAAAGGAACTGTATCCAAACTCCACATCAGTCAGATATAAGGAATCTCAGCGTTGCAAATTAGATTGATAAAGAATAAATTGAAGTAGCCAATTAAAAAAAATCCCTTCTCAAGCCATATAGTGTTCAGTTTTACATTCTCTAACTTGGACCTAAATTTCATAAGAATGTGTTCTTTATTATCAGCCAAATAACACTTATTACTGCAAATTGCTTGATAATTACCAATAAATTCTAACATTGAGAAGAATGCACTTAAAACACAGTTTTGTGCTCTTAAAAACAGCATGGCTCATATAATAGCAAAAAATTAATGGTAACGAGCTAACAAGCATAGCAAAATAAATGACTTCTCTCTCATTTCCTCTTTCAGTTTTTATTACCTTTTCATGTACAATAGTTGTATTGTTCTTGGAGCAGTGAGGTTATAAAAATTTCCATCAGTCCAATAACATGAAAATGTCTCCATTTCAGGTGATCTGCATTTGCTGATATGTGGCCACTGCAAAAGATCTGTCAGGAAAAATGGCAGGGAACAGAAGGATACACATTAAACAAATCCATAAGCCAGACTAACATGCTGTTAAAATGAAACTCAGCACTTTTAATGAGTAGTTAACTCTTCTTCCAATCCCTTATGTACAATGAGGCAAGATTAAAATTCTTCTTATATGCATGTATGTAGACGACTACACCTGTAGGAAGCCAAGTTTAAAAGATGGGTCAAGCTCTCTTTTGTACCATGTAGACGTGTTAGTATCACAGTTTGACACGTGGCATGGGGATTTCCCAGCCTTATAGGTGTAGCTGAATAGAATAGAAAAGACTATTTCAGATGGAAGCGACCAACAAGAATCATTTAGTCCAACTGCCTGACCACTTCAGGGCTGACCAAAAGTTAAAGCCTGTTATTAAGGGCACTGTCCAAATAACTCTTCAACACTGACAGACATGGGGCATCAACCACCTCTCTAGGNTTCTATGATTCTATGATTTCTGAGAGGTCCCAGAAGAATAACAAAGAAAGCCAGCCTTGTCATTAGGCTCAAGTTTGCCATGCAGATGTATCATCATCATCACAAAGTGTGTGTAGATGAAAAAGATTGAAACCCTGTTCATTAGAGAGAACAGAAACTCACAGCCCCCTCTTCCTGTGGTAAAAAAAGCCTGTTTTCATTAATAGCCATTACTGGTAATGTTGTGTGTCCCCTTTCAGGATAATCATTATAACAACCTGAAAATTAAAAAAGCTTAAGTGGGACGAGAATCATAGTTGAATAGGGCTCAATGACACATAATCCCCAGTCTTGGAGCAGCCGTTTCTTCAGGATCTGCACATTCAGACTTGAACACAGCAATTGAACAATGGGAACTTTATAAAACTGCAATAAAAATTTGAAAGGAACTGTATCCAAACTCCACATCAGTCAGATATAAGGAATCTCAGCGTTGCAAATTAGATTGATAAAGAATAAATTGAAGTAGCCAATTAAAAAAAATCCCTTCTCAAGCCATATAGTGTTCAGTTTTACATTCTCTAACTTGGACCTAAATTTCATAAGAATGTGTTCTTTATTATCAGCCAAATAACACTTATTACTGCAAATTGCTTGATAATTACCAATAAATTCTAACATTGAGAAGAATGCACTTAAAACACAGTTTTGTGCTCTTAAAAACAGCATGGCTCATATAATAGCAAAAAATTAATGGTAACGAGCTAACAAGCATAGCAAAATAAATGACTTCTCTCTCATTTCCTCTTTCAGTTTTTATTACCTTTTCATGTACAATAGTTGTATTGTTCTTGGAGCAGTGAGGTTATAAAAATTTCCATCAGTCCAATAACATGAAAATGTCTCCATTTCAGGTGATCTGCATTTGCTGATATGTGGCCACTGCAAAAGATCTGTCAGGAAAAATGGCAGGGAACAGAAGGATACACATTAAACAAATCCATAAGCCAGACTAACATGCTGTTAAAATGAAACTCAGCACTTTTAATGAGTAGTTAACTCTTCTTCCAATCCCTTATGTACAATGAGGCAAGATTAAAATTCTTCTTATATGCATGTATGTAGACGACTACACCTGTAGGAAGCCAAGTTTAAAAGATGGGTCAAGCTCTCTTTTGTACCATGTAGACGTGTTAGTATCACAGTTTGACACGTGGCATGGGGATTTCCCAGCCTTATAGGTGTAGCTGAATAGAATAGAAAAGACTATTTCAGATGGAAGCGACCAACAAGAATCATTTAGTCCAACTGCCTGACCACNCTGTGACTCACTGAGTAAATTGCCCATTGTGAAACCCCTCACCCTGGGGGAGGTACTGGGTGGTCCCATCTGAACCCAAGCATATATAAGCTTGGGGTTTGGGGACTTGGGGCACTCACTTGTCAGACTGAGAGAGAGGAGGACTAGAACCTCAACAGGACTGCAGCTACCACTCTCAACCAGACTGCGACCACCAACCTTCTGGAAGGAAAACAGGTTTTCCTTTTCTTTTTGCTTTGGACTCAGGGGGACCATGTGGTGCTCAGCACAGGGGCTGGTGAGCACCATTCTGTTTGTGCCCCATGGGACTGGGTTTACAACTGGGTTTTGTGGGCTAAAACCAGTTTTCCTTTGTATCAGTGTATNCTTTTCTTTTTGCTTTGGACTCAGGGGGACCATGTGGTGCTCAGCACAGGGGCTGGTGAGCACCATTCTGTTTGTGCCCCAGGGGACTGGGTTTACAACTGGGTTTTGTGGGCTAAAACCAGTTTTCCTTTGTATCAGTGTATTTATTGTAATCTTTTTATTAAATTGTAGTTCTGACTTCTAAATTCTTTTGAGTTGGGTTCATTTATCCTGTCGGTTTACTTTTAAACCAGCACACCTGTTCCAGAGTGTGACCATGTAAAGAAACACTTCCTAATGTCCAGTCCAAACGTGCCCTGGTGCAGCTTTGAATCATTCCAACCTGTTCTGTCACCAGCCCTCTCACCAGCTTTGTTTCCCCCCTCAGGATACATTCAAGGACCTTCACATCCTTCTTAAACTGTGGGGTCCAGCAGCTGAGGCTGCACCAAGATTGAGCACAGCGGGTTAATCACCCCTTTGGACTGGACTGCTGTTCTGGTTCTGGTTAGTTCAGTACAGATAGACTTGAATTAGCACTGCACTTGCTTTAAAGAAAGTGTGGTACTGCAGAGCTTGTATCAGACCAACCAGAGCATAATATGTACCCACACAAGAAGTTTCACAATGTGTACCCATGACAGTAGTTACCTTGAGCTGAGCTCAGGTTTGTCTACATAATGTTGCGTGGATACAACCTTGTTCTGAGAGAGATAAGAGCAGCTCTAAGCATGCTGCCATATACCGCTTCTATATCCATAATTTCCCTTCTTTGTCAAAACCAAAATGATGTAAGGCCATAAAATGACTGCTACAATAAGTCAGCCTCATTAACCTTTGTGAGAAAATAAGAACAAAAGTTGCAGGTGTGACTCACTCTTTCAAAGTAAGGACTTTTTCCTGATTTTTAAGGGTGTCATTGTATAGCTGGAGATGAAAGTACCATGCAGCTGCTTGCTCACTCCCCCACCAGCAGGATTGGGGAGAGAATTGGAAGGGTAAGAGCTAGCTGGAAAACTTGTGGATTAACATAAAGACAGTTTTATAGGGAAAACAAAAATCACATACAAGTAAAGGAAAACAAAGGATTAATTCCCTGCTGCCCATGGACAGGTAGGTGTTCAGCTATCTCCAGGAGAGCAGGGCCCCGTCACATGTAATGGTTACTTGGGAAGACAAACACCATTACTCCAAACACTCCTCCCCTTCTTCCTTCTCCTCCTCTCCTGGCTGTGTCTCCTTCCAATTTCCCATGCACCCCCAGTCTCCTCACCAGCAGTGCACTACGAAAAATTGAAAAGATCTTGGCTATGTATAAGCCCTGCTCAGCAATAACAGAAACATCTCTATATTATCAACCCCTTCTTCAGTACAAATCCAAAACACAACCCCATAGTAGCCACTGAGAAGAACATGAATTCTACCCCAGCCAATTCTACCCAGCACAAAGGGTCTAATTAATGCCAATGTTCACTATTTGGCCTGGAAGGCTTTCAGAGGAAGATCAAAGGCACATGTGGGTGTCTACATCTCTTCCCTGACTATCGGGGAAATATGATTATTTATTAGGAAGATTTGTCTAAAAGACACTTCAGATATATATATTTTAGTCAGGTATATTATAGTGAAATGATCCCTGGCCAGGGAACAACATGGTGCTACTTTATGCAAAGTTCTTTGGCAGTATCACAACTGTGAATATCAGAATTCCAGACTAGATATAAGGAAGTAATGTTTTATGATGAGGGTGGGGGAGGTGAAATGCTAGAACAGGTTGTCAGAGAGGTGGTAGATGCCCTGCCCTTGGAAACGTTAAAGGTCAGGCTGGACTGAGCTCTAAGCAACCTGGTATAGTTGAAGATGCCCTGGCTGATTGCAGGGCGGTTGGACTAGAGGACCTTTACAGGTCCCTTCCAACCCAAACCATTGTGTGATTCTATTATAATAATTGACACAAAATATTGCCCTTACAGTCAAAAAAAGTATTAAGGTACGGTCATCCACAAGCACCACGTGCTTCCTCCCACAAAAGAGGATTTTGTGGCCTTCCTGAATGTTGGCTCAGATAGACACAGCCACTCCACACCTCATCAATTTGTATTTCTTGGTCTTAATGGTTTAAATTGTGATGCTTGCACTGCCAAGCATCCACATCAGGGAATAACTAATACATGACTATTACTAATTTCTGTTTTGCTCATCCCAAAGAATTCTCTGATTTCACATTCTGGACACTGAACAAGGCCTGAACATATATATATATGTAAATAGATTTGACAAGATGAGCAGCTTACACCCCTCTGTCCTTTGTCTCCCCCCACTCCCTGCCTCCCCAAAGCATTTAGAATTCATCTTGCCAACCTAAAATAACTGGTTTGATTGAAGAGATTTAAACAAAGTTGGTTTTTTGGATCTTTTTCTTAGCCAGCATGTTCTATTTCACTGAACTTTAAATAAATGTCTTTTTAAAATTTAAACAGATTTTGAAATCAAGTGTTGCAGCTAATGGAAAAAATTGCAGTTATTTTTCAGAAAATACTGAAACAAAACATTTTTACTATTGTGGTTGATTTTTTGGGGTACGGTATTCAGTATTTGACAGCTTTGGGAAAATTCCAAAATGCTTTTGATTGACCTTGATTTGAGCTATTACACAGGTTTACATCATTCATCAAACAATTTTCATGTGGCAGAAATCATGGTTAAAAACAGCCTGTAATCATGAAATCATAGAGCCAAAATAAAACAGAATAAAAGACTTAAGAACAGTGTTACAACTTTTTAAAAGGGTGAATGTTCCAGCTTGCAACTTTAATTTTCCTATTTAATTGAAAATCAAATAATTGCTTAAAAACCAAACAATTTTCCACCTTTACTTCAAAGATATGAGTAAAATTGCCTCAATTGCATAATACCTATAATCGAGAAGACACAAGTCTCTCCTTTTTTCTATAAATAGGGAGTGTGCAAGGAAGTACATGCTGTGGCTTTTCCTGTTTCTATCCTCAGCTACATGCACATATAGTTATTTTTACCGAAACAGATTAAGAATTTGAGAAAATTATATACTGCAAAACTCTCTTAAATTAGAGTATTTCTGTTGATGTATTTATATCTGTATTCATATCTAGAACATACAATATTTAAAGCCTGTGCAGACCGTGTTCTCATCTCCAGGGGTAAATAAAGCTGCCCTGTTCACTTCTTAACATGATGAAGTGAACTGAATTGAATCAAGCTTCACTTACATTTTTGAGAGGTCCAGCTGAATCTTAGATATAGGCTCAACAATGTTTTAATAATTAATTCTGTTGAATTCACCAGCTTTATGCACCCTTTTAGGTGTACAGACTCTTGTACAGGCAGAATACAGATTAAGGCTTGGTCTCACACCCTAACTTCAGAGGAATGTATTCCCAAAGTCTCACGTTCTTTCCCACTTCATCATGACAGGACTATTGATTCTTTCACAGATGTTCCTTAAACAGACAAAGAATTTTCAAACAGGGCATATTTTTGTTTGGCATTCAGTACTCTCGGTTCACTGGTATATCTATATTTAAGTACATATATATATTATATGACCATCTTTAAGAAAAATTATCTTATGATTTATTGTTTCCAGTTTCTGTGTCAAGTTGTCAGCCTTCAAAATTGTAGGCTTTTATGACTGAAGAAAATTTTGTCAGATTGACTTGTAGGAGGCTTGGCACTCCTGGGGTAGATCTCATGAATTCCTTGTTTCCCACACACGTCAATTATCAGCATTGTACAGGACCCTGTGTGAGCTCCATCTGAACAAACTGTACAGGAATTTGATACACTGAACACAACAGCTCAACTGAATGTATTTAGGCATAAAGGCAGCAGGGTACTGAAAGTAAAGGCCACCAAACAGAGATTTTAAATAGACTAGAAGAGCAAAACAATACACAGATACACAGTTGCTCTTTTCCTACCTGATCCAGTAAGTTCCAGTCAAATTGTCATTAATAAAGCCACTCACTTAATTCAAGGTAATGGCTTGGCCAAATATGCACATTCAACAGTAAAAAAACACCCAAAACCATCATCGAAGTCCAATGGCTGTGCTGGTTTCCCACATCTTCTGTGCTACTAAGTGTGCACAGAACAAAAATCAACATGACTCACTGATGTGGTCCATAAGGGCAGTACACAAAAAGTGAGTAAATAAAGCTCAGGACTGAGGGAAAACCACCATGCAGCATTACTCAGTACTACTGTCCATGAGACAGCACAGGGATGAGTGAGGATGTGGACATGTGCCATGTTCCATGGCATTTGGTATGTGCTTTCCAAATCATGCCCTCTGATGTAGTGGTGCAATCAAGTGATTTCTGTTACAGGTAAGCTGGATCTACTGGCCTGCCTTCATACATAACAAAGAGAAGCAGAGCCGAAGGTCATGGTATTTGTAGATGAAAGGCAGTTAATGTAACAAACCCATTTCCAATTCTCTCTTAATTGCTTATATTGTTGTCACTCAAATTGAAATTACATTTTAAAGAAAGTTTATATAAAAAAATAACATAAAGTGCTTTTATATGTGACATTGCTGTAGATGTCCAGTATTGACTCGCATTATGTTTTAGGGCATATGAGGAAATATGGAAGTGGCAAGGGAAATGAGGTTCCATAGGCAAGCCGGCTGTGCAATAAGCAAACATCACAACAGGTCTTCCGTGCCCTTCTCAGTGCAAACAAATGCTATAGTACTGACAAAAATTTCCAACATCCTTCTTTCTCCTGTGCATGTACTAGCAATTTCCAGTCTGAAGCCCAGTTCAAAGTCAGCAGCTGTCTAAAAACAAACCTGTTGCTCCCCATCCTGCAGCATTCTAAAGCCACCACGCAGTGGTGAGGGACTCTCCTTGCTGAGATGTGGCCTCACCAAAACTTCCAGAGATGGGTGCTCAGAACCAGAACCAAAGAGAGAAATGTTCCAGAAAGACAATTTGAAGTTAAATACAACATTCCCAAACCAGGCTCCAACACTTTCCTAAACTCTAAAAGGAAAGTATTCAGAGGATCTGGCGAATGAAACTGCCAGGTGTGAACCCAGGTTAAGAACTGCACCTCAACAAAACTTAATGGAAAGTCATGCTAGGGCACACCTTGGCTGTCCTGCCTAAATTCTACAACTCACTTCCCATGTTTTAACACAAGCTCCATTCCTATAAACAAGAAACTGTGCCCAGGGAGCACTTCAGCAGTGAGTGCTGGCACAGGGTGAGGGCAGCAGCCAGGGGACAAGGGGGGACTAAGCTTTGAGCCCCAGAGCCCAGCAGAGGTGGCGGGGGCTGTGGAGCCCACAGTGGGTAGGGCACTGTGGGGCACACCTTGCCACAACAGGAGGCAGCAAACATCTGTGCAGCTGTGTTAGGAAAGCAAACAACACAGCCTGAGAACCACATGGAGTGTGTTTTAACAAGTAAAAAGTTACAGCACAGCTAACACATACAGTGGGAGTGGACAAAGGGGGCAAAAACAGGGAGCACAAAATAAAAAAAGACAAAGACAGGGCTGGGAAAAAAGGATGAGAAATTACATGTTTGAAAAGAAAAAGCACAAGAGGATATAAGTGTGTATGAGAGCAAGGCAGAGGAGGGTATTAAAAGACTTGAAGTAAAGGCAAAAGAAACACAATACTGACAAACCACAAACGAAATGTGGGAGCTGATACAGTCACTGTTACTCAGCTTAAGTAGTGAAGACAACAACTTCTTGGTCTGGCACATACACATCCTGATAGCCTGCAGAAGAAATTGCACGTATCTGGGACCCCCAAAAAGAGATACTAAGGTAAGAGACTGGAGGATAAGGCAGGTGGTTGTAAGGACAGTGTGAAAAGAAACAAGCAAGTACAGACACAGAAAACCTCTGTTTAAGGACACCTGCAGAATAATGACAGCACAACAGAAAGACTGAGGTCTTCCTCACAAATCTAACAAGGTCCAGTGTAATCAGTACTCCATAAAAGCAGAACCATGAGTTTGCCAGGATTCATTCAGAGACAGATGCAGCTGTGTATTGTCAATTACCAATGACACTATGTCCCAGACTCAGTATTACATAATCAAAACAGTGCAGGATATGCAGAAATGTGTCCTAATGGTTCTTATTATTTATTCCCTGTCCACACCCTTATATTTGAATGAAGTAACTCACAAAGATACTGGCCTCAATCTGGCCTTGGTCTTGACATTCAGTCCTTTTAATTCAAACTGCTTTTGGGAGACCAGAGTCAATCTGTAAATTCTTGTACTTTCCATTGTTGAATTTTCAAGTTACTTCTGGCTTCTAGAGATCTTAAACGTTCTTCAAAATAATGACTGCCTGAACACTTTCATACACTTTCATAGATGACAGAAAAATTCTACCCTGTGTTCTACAGAAATTTTCATCAATCTCCATTTGAAATTTGAAGCAGTAGAATTTGATGAGGTTTTTATTCAAATAAAGTTAAAATGCTAGTTCAATCCACAGAACAACCATCTGAAAGTTCTTTGAAGGAAATTCCCAAAAGGCAGCCGCAGTTTGCTCTTCAGTCCAGAGGGAAGATCTCTGTTACAGTCACCATATAGCAATATAAAAACTAAGGAGACAAAAAATATCCAGAGACTGTTACTAGGAGGATCATTTGTTATGTTCACCTGGAGTAAAACTCCACAGGACATTAATGATCTGTCATTTGGAGATTCTTCTGCCATGTCCTGCTAGAAGATTCACCTGACACAAGGCCATGTGCACTAAACAGAAGTTGAGTCCTCAAAGCAACCCAAGGAGTTACTTCCCATACTGAATGACAGTGATGACTGAAAATTTTGTGTGGCTTTGAATATCTGAAGACTGAAAGTCCTAGTGATCCTTCACATTTTTTCATGGTAACTACCCAATTTCATCTTTAGAAAGACTATGAAATATATGGGGGGCTTATATGGTATTTCCACCTTTTGCACATGCACACCATAATACCTCATTTTGGATCTCACAGAAGACTGAATTGACCATTTTAGAACATTCTGTCATGCAGTATTTCTCCTGTGCTTTTTAAAGTCTGTTTTGTTACTGTAGCTGGGATGTTTACTGAGTCTACAATTCAGAGCTTTATTATTGCAATGAATCATGAACTATGAGCTACCAACTTCAAAGAAGATTCAGTGAAATTTAAAAATCAAACCAAAGAGTATAAATATTGTTTTCCATTCCTTTTATCCTCATACTTAGCAAGAACCTGAGTCTTTGCAGTTTTGCAGTGCTTTTGTAAGAGCATCCTTTCTAGTGGGTTTCATGAGGAAAATGACTGTGACAACAGTTCTGTCTCCTGCTTGAGTAGAGTTCTTGTAGTCCTACTAGGATTATCCTTTTAACAGTATTTTTAAAACAATGATCTCCACTGTAAATGGTCAGAAATGAAGGTACTATTGTGAAATACCATGTAAAAACCCTGCTAATTTACAAACTATGTTTTTTTGAAAAAAACAACCAACCAATCAGAGTACGAAGCAGCTCTCACATCCATGACTTGACATATGTGCTTTGGGTCCCAGCTGGACTCCTGCACACGAAAGGAAATGTATGTGACACAGTTAAAGTTACAAACAGGGAGTATCTGAAGTTCTTCCCAAAATGGGAAAGTTGCTGAGCTGGATACATTTTCACTTTCTCTGAAATTCAGGATGATGTAAATACCAAACAAAAGAGAAATCATGTCAATGACATTAGACTGATGGAATTAAGCTAGCAGTGGAAAAACACACCCCCATTCCCAGAAGAACAGGCAATTCAGCACTAGGATGAACAAAGCACCAGAGAACACACAAACGGAGGGTACTCATGACTCAGAAGTGAGTTGAGCTTAATGGAATAATACATATTTTCCTTCAGCTTTTATTTCTGTCATCTGGCTATGAGCCTAAAAGATCTTCTGGTCATCTCTACAGCACTGAGTGGCCTGAAGTAAGCCTTCAGACTCATCCTTATTTTACTGTTGCAGAGGAGATCTGGACAAAACAATCATACTCAAAATCACAGTGGACAGTTTTACAGAGGAAATATTTTTTTTGACAGACTGCCAAAAATTATTTACATTACGTATCCTCTGCTGAACTTGACTTTCACTGACACCCATTCTGTCTTTGTGAGAACCCAGTCCTATCAGTCCTGAGCTTCAGAGCTTAGCTAGGGAAGGGTCACAGACGGAATACTTGAAGTACTTCTCAGTACTTGAAATATAGGCTTCTGAGAATTTTTTGAACTTGGGTCACTATTAAAAAATTATTCTTTCACATTTGTTTTGTTTCCCATCTTCCTCCAATGTCATTTCATAAACTAGTGTTTTCAAAAACCATAGTGGGAGTTTAGAAGGAAGCTGTGATTTTCTTCATTTGAAAACATTTCCTGATAGGACATAACTAAGACCAAACATTCAAGTTAACTAAAGACCAACCTAGATCTCTACAATTACTATTATTAGTCTTTAGCATGCCATAAAAGACTTAAAAGACTTCATTCCTGGCAAAAGCATGGGCTTTAAGAATACTATGCTAAGGAAGGGCTGATTCCCCTGAGTGATATTCATGCAGAAGAACACCGTTTTCATACTTTATCTAGATAAACAAAAGACAAATAGACACTGTCATTGAGGGTAGACCTAATGATTCTTTAAAACAATCAAAGAAACACAGGTCAGACAGAAAATGCTTTTACTTATCTATACTAACACACTTCCTTCTCCTCTAGGAGCTTTCCAATATGCACTTAAAGTCAGCAGGTTCTGAACATTCAACACACAATATATGAAGAGTTTTGTAACTGCCCACATTCCAGTTATCCTTAAACAATTACACGTAATCTCCCCAAAACTACTGCTTTTTACATGGGGGAAACAGGAGAAGCAGAGAGATTTGCTATGTGAGCCCCAACTGATCTTAGGAAGTCAGAAGGAAGAACAGTTGCCAAATCCAAAATGATTACTCAGAAAATCCTGGCACCAGCAACTTGCTTTCTTGTGTCAGACACACATTAAAGACACACATTAAAGACACACTAACTGCCAGTCAGATAGAAAGCTCCATTTGCATTTGGTTTTCTAAATGCAAGTGTCAGTCACTGATACATGTGCTATGGATCGACACTAGGTACTAGTATAAGATAAACCTTGCCTGTTTTGGAGACCCTGAAGCTTTGGAAAGCCTGAAGGTACTGCAGAACTCATCTCCCACAGCAACCATGCGTCACCTCGCTTCTTGCCCAACTTTCCTTGCTCCCTTGAATTTTCTCAGTATCCTCCTGCTATTCTGTAAGTGTCAACAAACACACCATTAAGGCCCGCAGTTGTTCTGTTGATTTTGCTCCAATGCCTTAGTAGGAGAAAGAGCTTACAACAGCCCACAGAACACTTGTGTGCATTTAGTCAGATTTTCCTGACTACAATCTCAGCAACTGTGATGATTCCATCTACACCCCGGCACAGTAAGAGAAAGAGTTCGCTACTCAGACAGGTCTCAAGAATAACATTATAATCACATCATTTCCTTATCAACAGCTTCAAGTTGTAATTATACAAAATGACCAAAACTGCATTTTTGGCACACTGTGGCACATGGGGTTAAGTGATAAATTCATTCCCTCTGCAGGTGAGAATTAAACCACGATCGGTGCAAGAGGGTTAGACTTGTCTTTAAAACAATGAGTAGAAATAGCTATGAGGATGATTCATGTGACAACATCCCCAAGTGATGATATTAAATTTTACTTCAGGAAATTGTTCTGTTTTCAGAAAAGCTTCTCTCTAGTTGGTGTTTGTTTTACTATTGTATGAATCAGCAGCAGCAGGTAAAACAGATTTACACAAGTATGAGAGAAAGACAAAATCAAAATACAGTTTAGTTTTGGGTAGAAAGTTAATTTTTAATTTCCTCCTACATTTAATAATCCTTACTACATTTTCTTACAACACTGAATGTTGCCAGCCTTGTTTCACATCCCATGGGGTTTACCAATTTTACTTAGAATATTTAAATTTCTAACATTTATGATGCCTAACTTATCTCCCACAATATACTATATTTCTTGATTGCAATTCAAATTGGGTTCAGAAAATCTTCATAATTGTTCCCATATTTTTGCTGTATAGACAGCTGCTTTTGTTACTGCAACAAGAGTGACCTTGTGAAATGTCTCCCTTTTACTTAGGTGCAATTATTGATTATACACCAAATCATACTGCCTCAGTTTATCTAAGCAAACACTAAATATTGGAAGTTGGGAAAGGTGAGATGAATTATACATTAGGGCACCTGTTTCAATAGAATTTGTCAGAGACAGTTGCAGAATCTTCACCTTGAAACTTATAATGCTTAACCCCTCATCCAACCTTTAAATATTCCTATATATTCGGTCTCATCAGATGTTATGCAGACCACAACAGGCAGGTGGAAAAAGACAGCAGAAAAAAAAAGAAAAAAAGACAGGCAGAAAGAAGACAAGAACCCAAAGTCATGAACTATAAATCCCAATGACACTTATACTTTGAAGCAGCTTCTTTTTAAATGCATGCTATTGAAAGCAACTACTGAACAGAAGCTAAAAATTACCCTAAGTGCTTGAGGGATCACTGGAGGCCAGACCAGGAGGCTAGCTAAACAATTCTACATAAGAAGATAAGAAGGTAAGATATCAGCAACATACATGTGCCTGTGAACAGAAAGCCCAGGCACAAATGTTGTTATCCAACTGAAGTAAGTGATATCAGTTAGTCTGGATTACAGCTACAGGTGATATTTATTCTGATTTTCCAAAAAGTCAGTGTTATAATTTTAGAATTTGTCAGAATTTTTTCTTTCCTACCAACATAGACTTTGGGAGCTGACCCCCTCCTTAACAAAGACCCGGCTAACGATCCGAATTCCAACCTGATGGCTGGGAGGAGAGTTCTTTTGTTTGTTTTGGGAGTTGGTTTTTTCCCCACTCACTTCTTCGGCAGTGGTTTGAAGAAGGAACCAGCTCGGAGGGACTCCTGCGGGTTCTGGCTTCTTTCCCTGCCTCCTGTTCCTAGCCCAGTGTGCCCTGAGCTTCAGAGGGACAGACAATCTTCATCGCTTTGGAGTTGCTGCAGTTTTCCCAAGGCATCGACAGCACCAACGAGGGAGCCCCCGGCCGCCCCTGCCCACCCCGGGCCAGCACCATCCAGAGGGAGGACAAAGGAGGGAGAGTCCACACTGCCTACGGGAGAGGATCCAACACGGTGTCTTCAGGGACTCATTTGTTTAGAGGTTTTGGTTACAGAGTTGTTATTTGTTCCGTTCTGGTGATTTACATATATATAAATATATTTAGTAGTTAAGAACTGTTATCTTTCCTTCTACACATTTTCCAAATTAAAAATTTTGTTTTAAATTTACAAGAGGCATGGTCAATTTTGAGAAAGGAATTCTAAATTGTTTTAGCTAAACTAATACTCTAAACTAAGTCAGAAAGCAAAATGTGCAGAAATTGGTGTTTGCCTTAAAACCAGCCTAGGCTCATGGATGAGCTCTCAGTAACAGAAAAAAACACCCTAATTTGAAACTAACACTGGTTCTTTCAGAATATGTAATCTTTGGTATTCTGGGTAGCTAAATTATTTATTTTTAAATGAAAGCACATAAAAGGAAAGAGCAAAATCTTTCTGTGGAAAGTTGACATTCAAGAAACACTACAGAAAGGGAGGAGTTAGAGCCAAAGATTAGATCTCAAAAAGCTCAAGACAGAGGAAAAGGACTAGATGACAACAGTAAACATACAGTCTCTTGAGCATGTTGCAACATTTCAGAGCTACTTGAACTTACTGGCATGTCTAAGAAGCAAACTTGTCAATAAAAGTCCATAATGGCTGCTCTCCATCATTGATTTTGAGGCTAGAATGATCCTGAACAGCCAGACATCAACCATTATAGTTGAACCTTGCAGACTGTAAAAAACATGGTTTTGTTTCCTACATCATTGCAGTAAAAACTCTATCAAAAGAATAATGTTATTCCCATTAAAAAGACCTTCCTCAGCAGATATTAATTTGCATTGAATGCTGGTCACAGCTGGACCAACCTCAGGAAAGTTGAGCTCAGCACTTCAAGCTTGGATGCTTATTTGCATCTTTACAGATGAATTCTTCTTTGCCTTGCAATCCAACTGGCTTTAGCTAGGCAAGTGTTACAGGTTTTGGCCCTTGGCCTGCAAAGCTGAGTTGGAAATCTAAGAGCAAGGACTTTCAGCACCCTCCTTTTATAGCTGGGATAAAAGTAATGCTGGCACAGGGAATACAGTTACGCTTTGGAAAAAGTAATTATGCCTAGAGAGACCATCTTGATTGCTTCCACCACATTTAAAGATAAGTCTCCAGAGGGAATATGCAAACTTATTCCCCCCTGCAGAGGGGACATTTAAGGATCAAGTCAGCATCAAGAACTGCCAAGTTCTGAGTTTATGGCAAACTTTGGGTGCTTCTGACACCTTATGTCAGTGACCAAGACAACACTATACTGAATGACATGAGCCATCACATTCTGATTACTACTTCAGAAATAAAATGCAATTTCTGCTATGTCAGCACAAGGCAGCCTTAAGATACAAGATTAGCTCCTGCAAGTAGCCCTAGGACAGACAGAGTCAGGTCTAAGATAATATAAATAAAAATACAAATAACAACAACAACAACTGTTTAAATTTCAAAATAGGAAAAAATGTTACAAAGAAACGTGAAGAACATTGTTTCTCCAGATACTCTCAGGTGCTGTTTCTTTCAAAAAGTTAAGAAGAAATGGATCACATCTGATAATGTCCAGGTAATCACACAGATCTCTTTTAACAAATTCATCTTTCGTAAGAAAACAGGGAGGTGAAACTCTAAGAGCTTAGTTAAAAAAAAAAAAAAATCCAAGTAGTTATATCCAGTAATGGTCCTTTAATTTACAATATTATGCTCATTCTTCCCTGAGACAGAAGAGTAATACAATAAACAAAAGGAACTGCCACGGAGACAGAGGCCCCAGAGGTGACAGAAAATTTGCTCCGTATTTTACAATTTCTCTCTCTGTTCCCTTTCTCATGAGCCAGCCAAAAGACACAACAGCTTCAGGAGTTGAAAAAAGGAGACATGAAGACATGAACTTTGTACACTTTGTCCTGGGGAAAGCTTCCAGATGTTACAGCAGAACAGAAATGACAACTGTGGTGAGAAGATAGGACAACCAAACTGTGAAGGATTGTAATCTTTGTGACAGTACCATTTTCCCTGTGCTGCAGCACATATGGCCAGGATCAGCTTCACAAGTGCTGAGTTCACACTGCTGCTCTTGGGCAATGCAAACACAAAACTAATGGTGCAATTACAATCCACAGCTCACAAAGCCGTTCCTCACACTTACAAGGCCAGCAATGTGTTTTGAGAAAACCATCTGATGCAGTTTTGCCATTATGTCAGATTCCCAAGAACTTCATTTGCATTGACCTTGATCAGCATGACAACAACAAAAGAGAGCCAGGACTTTGCATGCACACATCACATATGTCCCCTCTCACTCCCTTCCCTGCCACCACCCCACCCTTTTCCTTTTCTCTGATGAGCAATGTCGTTCTTCCTAAGAACACCAGGTGGATATTACTGGAGGAACTGGATGCTCACACAATTAATGCATCCCAGAGATGGGGAGCGGAGATGTTTGCATTGACTTTGGTGCACACTGGCCTGTAAAAGGGTATAAAATGATGATGGAGACTGAGACAATGAGGTAAACTGGTCTCCCAAGGTTGGAAGCAGCTCCTGGGTAGATCCCCCTCCCGACTGGCAGGGATGCCTGCAGGGTCCACCCAGTCCAAAGATGGAATATTCACTTTTGGATACCTGAGAAAAAGCAGCTAAGATCCAATCATATACAAATTTAAAAAATCTAAAGTAGCTCCATATGCGATTTGTTGCTTTGTAGCTGTGAATTCTGTGAGGCCAAAGCTATAAACCTGTATGTTTTTAGCTGAACTTGCTCATATCATAACTCTTTAGATACTCTAATTCATTGCAAAAGATGATAAAGTTGTTATTTAGATACTGCATTGGCAATATTTAGATACTGTATCAGCAACAAATCCAATCATAATCACTCTCATAATCACTGTGTCCTACTTCTCGTGTCTAGCCAAGAACCTTTCCCTCTACAACTCTGCTACACTCAGTTTGGTCCCTTCATTGCCCACGAAGGATCCAATGCAATAAGGGATCCTTAAACATATCAAGACATAGGTAAGAAATCTAAACAGTAAATAAATCACATCCTAAAACAATGTATTTGCCCTAAGCAGGAGGGACAGGATATACAATAGTAACAGGTTGGATAATCTCTTTGTGGGTTCCGTGTTACTAGGAAAGGAAGGGAGCACAGGAAATCTCTCCACGCTACAATCTGTTGCGCCTGATCTCTGCAAACAAGCCTGGCATCTCATCTTTAACATCTGTAGCACAGTGTTGTCAAAACTCCCCTGACAGAATGCTTCCCAGGGTGCTATGGATACATGCCAGCACTGTTGCCCCAAAGCCTTCCTTCTTCTGGGTGGGCTCTACCACTTTTCTTCTCCTTGGGCTTCTTGGCATGCCTTCTGGGTGCAAAGACATGGATTATTGACTTTGAACTTCAAAGAGCTTAATTCGTGCCCTGAAGAATGGAGCTGAGGTGCTTTGATCTGCCATCAGAAGATATTGATCTGCCATCTGGAGGTGCTGATCTTGCCTCCTTGACTGCAGCTGGGCCAACTCTTGCAGCCAGCACAGCTGGCTGTGCTATGGGAAGGAGGAGGCTCCAAGGCCACTCACTCTCTCCTGCTCCAACAGCCTGCAATGACCAGGCGGAACACTGGACCACGGAAGGGAAGCACCTGACTGCCAGCACTGGAGGGCGGGGAGGTGGGACTGGGGACATGGTCAGAAAAGGAGCATTTTTCAGCCAAATCAGTTTGTCAAACCAGCATCCCAAGTGACTGCAAAAAAGCTTGTGCCAGCATGTGGGAGGCAGCCCTGGTTTGGAAACAAGCAGCCAGGCACAGATGAGCCCAGTTCTTTCACTGGCAATGAAATGCTTATTTTCAGGGGAAAAAAAACAAAACAAGAAACCACCCTTGCTCCTCATGAGATGCCTAAGGCGGAGTACCAGTGATTCTGAGCAGCTTAAAAATTATGCAGGGCACACAGGGCGGAGTAAGAGGTGCAAGCAGAAGTCCCTTGTCTTGACTTGTGGTGTATTTCTGGCAGCAGGAATGAGCATAAAAAACCCAAAAGAAATCAGATTGCATGGTTTCCACTTGCCACACATGAACTCAATGAGAGTAATGAATATTGAGTAAATGAACCTGAAGTTTTGGATGACATTTCTGTGTTGAGTGTACAACCAGCTCCAGCAGCTCTGGCTCCAACAAATCTGAGATACACGTGTATTAAGGAGGAGTAAGTAAGCCAGTTTAGGAAATAACAACAGCATGAAGTTTTATAAAAGGTTACTGCTCAGCTTTGCTTTGTTCGAAATTTGAAAAACTGAAGGTGTTTTTTACACTCCTTCAATTTGTCTTAATTTTTAACTATGCTCTTTAGTTCTACCAGGAAGAACAAAAGGAAATGTCAAATTATCATTAAAAATGCAAATTTCAAGGTATACATTTTCCCAACAAAACCAGGAACCAAACAACATGGGTGTCCTAGTTATAGTGGCTGGGACCAGTTTATCACTGTGTGGGTGTAGCTGGAATTGTGTATTCCATACCCTCTCTGCCCTTTATCATGAACTGCTAATGATGCATTGTTTGCAGCAGCTGCCCAGGACACACCTGACACCTCAGGCTATGAACTGGTTGCATGAGAAAACAGAGATAAGAGGGTTCCCTGTCTTCACACCAATGATTCAGGTGTGACAACTCCCCTCTGGGAGTCATTAGCACTTTTCATACCCAACCTGAGGGGTCATGTCTGCTAATGGGCCATCAAGTAGACCAAAATATCCTGTGACTCACTGAGTAAATTGCCCATTGTGAAACCCCTCACTCTGGGGGAGGTACTGGGTGGTCCCATCTGAACCCAAGCATATATAAGCTTGGGGTTTGGGGACTTGGGGCACTCACTTGTCAGACTGAGAGAGAGGAGGACTAGAACCTCAACAGGACTGCAGCTACCACTCTCAACCAGACTGTGACCACCAACCTTCTGGAAGGAAAACAGGTTTTCCTTTTCTTTTTGCTTTGGACTCAGGGGGACCACGTGGTGCTCAGCACAGGGGCTGGTGAGCACCATACTGTTTGTGCCTCAGGGGGCTGGGTTGTACAACTGGGTTTTGTGGGCTAAAACCAGTTTTCCTTTGTATCAGTGTATTTATTGTAATCTTTTTATTAAATTGTAGTTCTGACTTCTAAACTCTTTTGAGCTGGGTTCATTTCTCCTGTCAGTTTACTTTTAAACCAGCACAATGGGAAATACTGATGTACATTGTGTAAAATTTTCAGGTTCATTTCTAGATGATTAAGCTTGAGGTAAGCATCCAAATTAAATCACACCATTTCAAAGGAGAAGAAACGAAACTTATGGTCCTCAAAAGACTGCAGTGATAATTGCAAAACAAAACTCAAAAACTTTAGTAGTTTTTTGTGACCTTAGCATAGGAGAAAAAAATTTTGGGAAGGAGCAGTGATTGTAGAATCAATGTCCACATGACAAAACAGATATAACAGAAACACGTTAAAATAAAATATATATCAGTAGCAGAGCTAACAAAGTCTTCCTTACATATCCCACTAAATCTGGTATTCAAATGTTTTAATCTTTGCTCTAATTTCTTCATTTGAGGTGACAATCTCAGTATCAGGCACCTGTTTTTTATGGAAATCTCCATCTGAAACAGTTCAGGGATTTCTAAGCAGGTTAGAGAAAGTGGTTTGCCTATGCTGTTCTTCATTTTGAAAATAGCTTTTGAGTTAGGAACACATCATCATCTTGTGGAAATGTGCCCCAACTCCATTATGCACCACCCTGAAGGCTTCACACTGTGCCTCAATTTGCACTGGCCCCTGGCACAGGGCACAGTTTTATCACATGAGGTGCAGATAGGTCTATTACTTTTACTAAAGTGACTGCTTATATAATGCTATTATAGGTCAGTGTAGGTCTCAGTCTGTTGGTGAGATGTTTGTGCTGTTATCTGAGCTGGGAAACCAAACATAGGAATGATCCCTTTTGAGTCCTAAGGGCACAGAACATGGTGGCACATGTTGGAAATTCCTATGACAGTGGCAAAATGCTGACAGATTAATCTACACCTGGCCCCCAAACATGCCTATGTATGTCTCACTGGACCATAAATCAAATATGTTTTTACAAGTTTTCTTCTTTTAGAAATCACTCAGTAGATATTTTGAGCTCAAATCAGGATCCTTTTTCTCATAAAAGTGCCAAGCCCTTTTCAAACCATGTTAAGTGAGGAGCAGATTAAAGTATCACTTGCTTAAGCATCTAGAGGAGCAGCACTACAAAGAAGAAGTATCTCTAATGCTGCCTCGCAGAAGGTAAGTCAAAAGAGCCATCACCCATTAGCACTGCAGAAAGGCTGTCAACTCCTTCCGAACAGCTGCTGTCACATTTGAAAGCAGCAGATTTGCACCATGGGGCTCCCTGTGCTCTGGCTTACCCCACCTAGTTGCACTGTGTAAGTCCTACCACAGAGGATGAAACAACTGTGGAGCAGAGAGCAGAAGTGTGTGTACACATGGGTAAACACAGACATATTTCTCTTTCCCTGCCTTTCATTGGAGGTGGAAAGGAAAACTGTATCCTGTCCTAAACTGTTTTCAGACAAGGCTGTCAAAATCTGAAGAACATATTTTTAAATTATTAAATATGATAGGACTTCCCAGCCTGAAAAAGAGACAGCTTAGTAGGGAGATTTACAAAACTAGAAAGAATGAAGAGATGACCTGGGATTGATTATTTATTGTCTCTTGAAATTAAAAAAAAAAAAAAACCAGAAACATTACAGCTAGTGCAACTAATATGTAGCAGGTTCAAAGGAACAAAAGGACACATTTCTCCACTAAATTTGTAGTTGAGCTCTGAAAGTGCTTACTATATGGCATTTAGGACCCTACGTGTGTATGTTCAAAAGGACAATTGTCAAATTTACAGGAAAAAATATTCAAAGGTAATAAATATCAAGGTACCACCACTGGTTCCAACCTCCCCCCCCAAGACACACATCACTGGAGGAAGGCAGAAGGGAGTACTTACTCCATTACTCTGCTCTTCACTGTGCATTTGGCAAGCGAACATTGAATATATAGGAGACAGAATACAAAACTAAAGGAATTTTAGGTTCTCACTGGCACATTTCACAATGCTTTTGAAAAGCGAAGCCTGCAAGAAAGATAGACATGAGTAACAACCTGTGGTGGTTCCAAATATTTTTTCTACTGAAAAGTAAATTAGAGTTTATTTGATTAGTCAACTCAGTTTGTCATCCTTTGTCAGTAAGGCACAAAATTAATAACACTTGCTAACACAAACATGATACAAGCTTTCTCTTCTACTTTTAGTAAAAAATTACTGGGCAAGCTCATGTTGATTCACAGCTTTATGCCAACAATTCCTATTCCATTTTACTGCCACAAGGAAACCTGATTTACATACAATGTGTACACAGACAGCTCAGAAGGAGGTGTATGGCAGGGACAGCATGAGATTCACAGTTTAGAACGGTGTAAAGTCCTGGACTCTTCTCTTGAACTCTACCCTGTCTCCTGCCTGTAAATGGCACCTCTCAGGCTCGCTTGCAAGTTACTATATAAGCACCAGTCTGGGAGTGCAGCCAAGCATAGGGAAGTCTAAGCCCCTGTTTAGTCCACAGCCAAAGTAATTTTTAGTGTTTTTTATAAAAGCAGGCAGACTCTTGTAAGAGAGGGTATACAAAACTGTAGGGAAAGGTGGCTTAATAAAGGCCTTCAACATCTAGTCATTTAGCACCAGTAAGACTGATACCCCTTTGTGGAAAAAAAACTCCTATTAATTTCTCAGTTACCAGAATACGTGCAGCATTCATGGTGGTTTTTAGACTGCTCCATGTGCTGAGCTGTGAAAAGCAACAGTGGTTTGAAGAACTAAAGGAACAGGGCATTTCCTGAACTTCTGCCATGTGCTTTTTCTGCTGCTGAGATTGTACCAGAGATAGATGGAAAAAGATTTATTTATTTCTTCCCCCCTGCCTGCAACTGTACCCTTGCAAATCTTGTGGAGCAGGTCATGCAGCATTTACCCTCTCTGTGACTTCTGAACCACACATAAAGAGAAGGTAGAGGATGCAAAGCTTTGCAATTCAGTCACTGATGCAATCAGTTTGAGAGATTAATAGGAGGGCTCAAAAAAAGGGAAGGGGTCATCATGACTTGTAAGCCTCTAAAACTGTCAGAAGAGCCCAAAATACCTCTCATTTTCAATCTCTAAAAATCAAGTGAGCAGTACTATTTGTAAACAATGTGTTATAGTGGAAGGGCCTGGGACACAATAATAAGAAAATGTGCTTAGCAGGATAACGTAATCTAATTAACTGAAATATATTTCAGTGAAAATTGAGCACACTTGCTGCCAAGCATCTAGGAAGGTGAGAGTCAAATGAAAGGCAATGCTGGGATTAATTCAGTTTGTAAAAAGAAAATAACTAATATTCTCATGATGGGAAGATGAGAGAAAAAATTCCCTTTCATGGTGTTGCAGATTGTTGAGTACCTCAGACTTGGACACCTAACCTTTTGCACTTCTCTTTTTTTTTTTTTTCCTCATCCCCTCATTTCCTCCCTGAGTTCTTTGCTTCCACTGAAGCATTCCCTGCCTTCTTCTTCACCGCACCTTCACAGAATCCCAGAACGGGCAAGGCTGGAAGGGACCATAGCGTATCATGTGGTCCAACCTCTCTGCTCAAGCAGGGTCATCGTAGAGCACATTGCACAGGACTGTGTCCAGATGGTGCTTAAGTATTTCCATGGAGGGAGACTCCACAACTTCTCTGGGCAGCCTGTTCCAGTGCATGGCCACCCACACAATAAAGAAGCTCTTTCCCATGTTCAGGTGGAACTTCCTGTGCATCAGTTTCTGCCCACTGCCTCATGTCCTATTGCTTGGCACCACCAAGAAGAGCCTGGTCCATCCTCTTGACATCCTCTTCCCTCTAGCCTTATTTTCTTTTATTTTCTGTCTGATATTCCACACTTCTTGACTTCACCTCTGAGTTATTTTCAACATTGCCCCTGATGGGTGAATCTGGGAGCATGTGATGTATTGTTTCTGAATGACAGCAGGCTGCTTGCTGAGGGACAAGCCCTGGCATGGTCCCAGGGCACAGCTCTGTTTTCTGTCCAGAGCAAAAAGTTCCCAGCAAACATCCCGAAGTGGAGCTCAACCCATACAGAGGGGAAAAGACCAAAACAAAAAACAAAACAAAATAAAACAAACAATTTGAAAGATTTACAAAGGAATCTATCTTGGTATCTTTAATTAGGATGCATTCAACAATTGTCCTGCCTGCTCCACAGGGAACATTGGGCTTTTTACTATCAGGACAACAGAATTCTCTACTAAAAAGTTTGAAAATACATTTCGGCAAGCACTTAGGAAGAACATTTTATGAAGAACTAGGAATTATTAACTTTAGGAAGAACATATTAGAATGAAATTGAAACTCTTCATCATGAGTGTAGTGAGGCACTGGAACAGGTTGCCCAGAGAAGTTGTGGATGCCCCACCCCTGGAGGTGTTCAAGGCCAGGCTGGATGGGGCCCTGAGCAACCCGGTCCAGTGGAAGGCAACCCTCTCTGTGGCAGAAGGGTTGGAACGAGATAATCTTTAATGTCCCTTCAAACTCAAACCATTCTATGACTCTATGATTTATGTGAATTCTGTTCTGCCACTTGAAGTCCAGAAGAGTCCATGAGAACTACAGCTCCACTATGTGACTGTGAGAACTTACCAAAGCATGTTTAAAGATTGCAACAACAAACATATCAACCAAAACTCACAAGTATTACAAATGAAAAGGTAACAAGTCCTTAAAATACCACAAAGCTTCCTCCAAACTGCTGCCACTAAACCCCTGACATCCATTTTAAGATCCTTGTATAATGTGGCTGCTGCAGCATTTAGCCATTTGTTACAGAATTTATAAACGGATTTACTTCTGTCACAGGTTTTTTTCTGGTGAAAAATCTTTTGTTGACACAGACAATGGCAATTTCTTCTATGAAAACAATCTTTTAAGTTCACATCAAAGATAAACTGAATAGGTATTAACATTTGAACAGCTTTTCAGAAAGCTGTATTATAAATTAGGAATGTTAAGATCACAGTGATTCCTGAGTAATTCAAGTCCTATCACTCATACTAAAAAAGACACAAATTAATTATGGAATGAATACAGGGTGGGGCTGGTTCTGCCATTCTTACTCATGAGGAACAGTGTGTACCTAGACAATTCCCCCATGGGACACTTCTGCAGAATGTACTACAGGCCTGTTCAGATTAAACTGAGAAAACAAATGTAATAAAATGTTCCCTTTTGAACCATTTAAAATTCTAATATATTGCTTCTGATGAGACGAAACTGGTGCACTTCTGGTGCAGCGCCTAGATGAATCTCAGTCACCACCAGATTTATGTGGTTTTTTCTGCAGCTGTAGTGCACAGTGGAAATCAAGACATATGTGCATAGGAAGAAACTATGTCATAAATGTGAGCCAATCTTCCTGAATTCCAACTGTAGCACCACTGCCAGGATGTGAAATACCTAATTGCTGGCACTCAATACCTAGCTTGGACATACACTTTGCTAGGGAGATTTACATCTCTTCAGTATGAAGTAGCAGACTGATGAGACAAAAGAAATACAGTTCTAATTTGGGCTCTGGAAGAAAGTAGGCTGTAGGGATTATGCAGAGACTTTCTCTGCATTTCTTGGCCAGCGTGATCCCTTGTGTCTCAGTATCACAAACCTGTCATTAACTTCTGACTTCTTATCACAGGATCTACTCTTCAAGCTGTTGTGCTCAGACCCTCTTTTCTATTCAGATAACTCTAATCTTCTCCTGGCTTGCCATTGCAGTCCTTCAGCACACAGCAAGCGCTGTGCAGGTGCTTTCTCTTTCATCCCATCTAAAGTAGTACAACCTGGCTCCTTGGCTGTGTATCCAGGGAGACACATCTCAGACAACACGGACCCTCACCTGCTCTGAAGGGATGCAATTCAAGATCACCGTTAGGGAATATCTACACGATGTTAGTAAGTCAGCAGTAGATAACAGGTACAGGCTGTACAGAGAGCTTGACCCCACTGCACTTCAGGTAAGCTTATTCTAAAGGACTATCCAAACCAAACTTCAACACTTTCAAGAATATTCTCCTGGAATATGGAGAGTGCCACTACAGGAAAGAGCCCCAAGTAGATGGAAGCAGGTAGGTAACGCAGATAGGCATCTACAGGGCCACAGAATCTCCTTCAGCTCATATCCACACAGCTGCATAAATACAACCCTTGCCTGTATCCCTTTCTCCCAGTTTAGTTCTTGTCCCCGCTAAATTTGAACCTATTCCCTCCTCCACACTGCCTTGGCACCCACAAGGGGGTCACTGAACGCACACAAGACACAGGCTTCCTGCGCTCGCTTCCCAGGCTTGGCCACATCCCAGCCCACAGCAGCTGGCTCTGGCTGCTGGAGAAACTCTGCTTCATCTCTGCAGCCCAGGGACACAGCGTGCTCAGACACCCTCCACCAGGAGCACACACAGCCTCGTCAGTGCTAATCGCTGGGAGAGCCTCAGCAAACTGTGATGTCAGGCTCTTTGGAGATTTTAGTTTCTAAGCGCAAACAAGCTTCCATTGAGCACAATCCTGCAGAACTGAGAATTCTTGCAGGAACACCAGAATCTGAGCACATTTTCACAAACACAGAAAAAGCCTATTCCATGGTGAGGCTACAGGCAACAGTGAATATTTCAGTAGGACGACTTAGGCAATTGTAATTACAGAAAATGTTAGCAACACTGCCTACAGTCATTCTGCCATCAGTGAGCTTGGAAGTGCAGAGGAGCACACAGAGTTGCATTTATTTATAAAAATGACAGAATAATTTAGGTTAGGAGGGGCTTCTGAGGGTCATCCAGTTTAACCTCGTAGCCAAAGTGGGGCCATCCTTGAAGTCAGATCGGGCTGCCTAGGGCCCTACCCTGTCCTGCTTTGAGTATCCCAGAGATGGAGATCCTGTGGCCTCTCTGGCAAAACCTTCTCAGTCTGCAGGGTAAGGATGTTTTCCTTATGCTGAAATGCGTCAATTTCTGTTGCAGTTTGTGACCATAGCCCTTTCCTATTTTTTGTGTGTACCCCTGAGAAGAAACTGGCTTGTCCATAAAAGCTCCTGTAGGTAAGAGAAAACAAAGAGTTTCTTCAGCTTCCCCTTGTTTATCGTGTGCTCCCGCCCTCTATCCATCCCGTGTCCCTCTGCTGGACTGCCTCCAGCTTGTCAGCAGTATTTGTAAGTATTTATAAAGCTCTCCAGATTGCACAATCTCACAAGAACACACTGGCTTAACAACAGTAATATAAATATTATGAATACATTTTACGGAACTTTCATGACTCATTAAAGAAAATGACTGCTAGCAAAGTGGAAGATATGGGTGGTAATTGCAGCATGGTACAGGGCAGTTTCTGCAGGCATGTCATACAGTAAAGTTAAAAAAATAAGGTTTATATAAGAATATAAATATTAGGTAGAAAATGTCCCGAGGAGTTTCATAACTCTAAAAAGAATACCTGAGAGCATGTGGGGTGTAAGTATAGGTTACAAATTGTGAGTCACAATTACTTTCTGTTAGAATACTCTATGTATAGCAAAACCACATATTTCTGTGAGCTAAGATGATTTTAATTTGCTTCTGAAAAATAATTCAGAAAACAAAGCGTCATTAATCACTTTCTACATTTAGGAATTGGAAACACTTCTTGTCGGTGAATACCAGTTTGAAGTTGTCTGCAGAGAAGTTCTTCAAATTATCCATCTCCCTGTTGGGAAACAGCAACTGATGAACACTCCTCCAGCACAGCAAGGGCAGTTACCTTATCTCATGGCACTAGTTTTTAGCCCTTACACAGGATTTTATGGTTTGTCAGGCCACATTTGAGTTCTCCTTGCCTGCATGAAACCTGTCTTCTCTCTTTTGATTATGCACAAAAAAAATGAGGAAGGCAGGGACCATGTGGCACCAGCTATGACATTCCCAAAGGACAACAAAAATGACGTATTTCTGACAATGTCTGCCACTGTAAGCAGCAGGGCTGCCAACCTCACTCCCATATTCCTAATACCAAAAGGGGTATTAATGGCTTTGGGGAAATGCAAGTCCAGACTTCCTGGGAGCATCCTTCCTCCACAACGCACCTCAGAAAGCGAAGTGAACAGATGAGCTGCATCAATACTGACTAACATACATTACCCGTATGACACCAGAGGTGCCACCTCATGCCCTTGGTGATGCTGTTGTGGGTCAGTGCCCATCAAACGCTCTGCACTCCAACACTCACTCATGACCCGTAAGATTGATCGTACTTCTCCAGCTATGCTTAAAAAGACATTTAAATAATTTTTAAAGCTAACAAAATTAAATATTTTGGACTAGTCTACAAAGTCTGGTATAAAAATGCACTGAAAATGTCAGTATTTAAAAATTACAGTCTATCTGGTGTGTAAAGACCTCTAGTTGCAGTGTTGAGTGAGACTGACAGGAATCTTGCAATGTAATTCCAAGTATTTGTCAATGTACCATTCTAAAATAATAACAAAAACATTTAAAAAAACACAAATAAAAGAAAACAGAACTCCCAAAATTTTTGAGAATTAGCATTTGGAATTGAAGGGCTAAGTATGTAGTGATTGGTGAAAGTATATTTCAAGACCAAATAACTATTTAAATCAAACATATACTATTACTGTATTTTTAACTTTATTAGAAGTAATAAAAATAACAACAGTATAGTAAGAGCATTGCTAAAAGAGGTGATAGAAAAATATTTTTCCTTATTTCTGTTTGCTGCTATGTTCTTTGTTCTTTCTGTGTGTCTTGGTATAGTCACTAATATCTTTGCAGCTGGTCTGCCTTCTGTACACAACAATTCTATTGCAAGAGAAAAAAAAGGAAAATGAAAATGTGAACATTACACTGCTAAAAAGCTTCTACATATGAGGACAGGAAGAAAATCCGTAAATATTTTAAATGTAATTCAAAGATCAGTTACAGAGGTACCTCTTCTAACTTATATGCATTTCTGACATATCTAAATAAAAGAAGACTGCTGCTGAAGAGAAGCAGGAGTCCTGTGCTTGATTTTCAACGTTACCTAAAAACCCGTAACAGCTGTCCTATTTGCCTCCCTATCTTTACAAACAACTGTTGAACTCTCCCAACAACTCCCTGCTTCAGCTTCATATATTCCTTTCCTATCTGGCACAGCACCTTCTGCTATGATTTCCAAATGTCCTCTTGACACACGCTTGTGCACGTACTGCTGCATCTGTTACTAATTAGGGAGGGATATTTAGCCTGGTTGGAGAATGACGCTCTTTGGCAGGGAAAGGAAGCCTGCAAGTTAGAAACACCTTTTCACTCCATTTCTATTATTTTTTTTATACACAGCAAAACAGAAAGAAAAGAGCCTGTGAACCCTCTACAGAAGGCCATTGTATCTGTGCACATTCAGGTTTCTCACCAAGATGCTGGAAAATCATTTACTTTGCTTTCCTTTGAACTCCCAGTCAGATTGGCATTTTTCCACATACCTGTTCATGACAGACCTTTTCTATCAACAGTTGTTAAAATTCTGCCTAGGCTTTCACAGACTGAACAACAAATTCATACTGCCTAATCCAGACAAAAACTATAATACGACACGGTGGAACAGAAACAGCAGACAAAATTATCAACTTCTCAGGAAATAAGCAGAGCAGACATGAAAGCCCTTATAGCCTACCTTCATTTAAAAGGCTTTACATTTTGGAGTAGAGGAACAGGATATTTAATACGAACAGAAGTGTAGTACTAAATTAAAGTACATTCTTGTCAATGTTAAATGATAAATACGGTGCTGTTAATGCCACAACAACATTCCCCTACAGGACAGTTTCTTCAGAATACAGCAACTATCATATTCTGTCTTGCAGGATTTCAATATCCACAAGTAACATAAAGATGTGGTCATCTATGTAACAGTCATCAAATGAGAGATTCATTTAATTTGGCTGCATACAGCCCAGTCAGCATCGTGTACAATCAGTGGAGAAAAAGAGGTGACACATAATATCACGTAACATTTGACAGACATCTACTTTAGGATGAGCTGAATCATGTTTGAAGCAGCCTGTCATTCCTGTGTTACTGTCCATCTATCTATCTTCTATGCTCTCTAGCTACAGGTGTCCAAAATTTCCCTATTTACTTTCAAAATCTGGGCGAACCGAGTCTCTCAGTGACAATTTTTTACTGAAGACATTGGGCATGAGAAATGAAGGACGTGCTTTGTGGGACCTGCAGTTAAGGAACAGCTAGTAGAGGATGTGAAGGTCTCAGCAGCTTCAGCTGTGAAAGCCAGGAGAGTTTTGGACCTGGTGGAGGCAACAGAAGTTGCTGTAATGGAAATTCTGATTAGACAAAAAAATTGGAGTTTTTTTCTCCCCCACAGTGAGAGTGGTCATGGACAGGAATTGGTTTGCCAGAGAGTTTGTAGAGCCCCCATCACCGGAGATATTCAAAACTTGACAAAGATCTGTACAACCTCATCTAACTTCAAACTCAGCCCTGCCTTCAGCAGGCAGTTGGACTGGAGACCTGAAGAGTTTTCTTCTGATTTAAATTACTCTGTGACCAAAAGATTCCATGACTCAATAGGGACCGAGCAGAACAGCCGCTTAACTGTTAACTAAGAAGGCTGTGGTTCTTCAGCTTAATAATACGGGATTCAGAAATCCAACTTTGGATTAAAACAGTACTATCTGGAGATGGGAGAACTTCTAGGACTCTTCAGAAGCAAAGCTTCATCCCAGAGAATGACTCCTGACTTATTTGAAGACCCAAGATAATTTCTTCCTTGCTAGTGCAAAGGAATACAAAATACATAAACACTAAAGAAAAAACCAAACATCTATCTTGCAGACTCTGACAGACTCTGCCCCTCTTGGTGAGCTAGCATTACACAGCTTTCATTTTATAAAGCATTTTTAGAGTGCCCTTGAGTTTCGTTTTCCTCAGATGGTTATTCTTACTCTTCCTTTCTTACTCCAGCACTTTTAGGCATTTTTAGTCCACTTCAGCCATACTCTGCTGTCCAGTTCATTCTTGACTTGAACTGCATTACTAAAAATTACTTTATTTACTCTCTCTCATGTGAAGACAAGAGACTGAGACATTCAGTTGAATACACAAAGAGATATGGTTAAAACATGTATATACACACTTGCTGTTTCTGTTTCCATCTAGTGGACAAATAATGTTTAATTTTCCCTGATGTTCCATACAGTGTTCTTTTTTGTTTTATTCCAAAGAGCTTCCCACAGTTCACAAATGAGCTAGAAAATAGATACTTGTAGAACAATGTATGAAGTTCAACTGATTCACTGCAGGCTTTTCATCATAATAACATTTAGAAATAGGCTTATCAGACATCTGGCAGCAAGACTAGGAAAGTGATAGCTGTGCATCTTTAAACTCACCATAAGCATTTCCAACAGTAAATCCTTCTGTCTCCCCAAAACCTCTTATTATTCCTCATAAAAGAAAACAAATCTGGAAAGCATTGTTTTAAATGCTTGTGCTTCTGCCAGTAAAAAATGGTGCCACTTATTAAGAAGGAAAGGCCCTGATTATGAGAACTCGAAAGTCCTATTGACAAATGGAACAGCTTATCATGTCCAGGATGAATGCTATAAATCAGCAATTAGTGAACCAGGCAGACAGTTAGGACTCACTGTTCTCACAGAAAAAAGTAACTCCAATGATGATAGCAAATGTATATTCCAATTGCATCTGGTCGTAAGATCAGGGCAAGGCATCATGAGCCTGATGGAGCGCAGCCATTATTTGTTTTCAGAATGCATTATGTCTACTGTTTAGAGAATCATCTTAATAAGATCCTTAATCCTTCCCAAAGTATAAACAAGACTATCCAACTTGTGATAGCAGACAGAAAGGTCAAATTGCACACTCAGTATGATGAGAAACTTACTATTTCCTAACCCTGAACAGAATTTGTTTGCTTATTTCTGTAAGCAATCTAACTCAAAGCATTAATTTATGTATGTCCTGCAACCAAATTTCAAAAGCATAGGAATGTGTTCCTATGCTAATTGTGATAAGTAGAGAGCTCATATATAGAACTTCAGATACTCACCAATAAAAATATTGCCTGCCTTGTTTTCACATTGCTTTATGTTAAAAATGTGTTTCATACTCAGTTCACAATTTTTAACTGCTCTGGTCTTCCAGTATTTTCTTTTTTTGCACTTTCATGTTTTTCTCAGTCAATGGTCAGAACCATGGATCTGGCAGAATTGGCATCCTTCAGCACAGCTCACCATTTTCAGTGTTAGCATCCCTTAACCACTTAACAATACTGCCAATTTTCTCACATTAAATAAAATAAATCCAGGAAGTGCCTTTGAGTGTTGTTGGGTGCAAAGTGTTCTCATCATCTTATAGACTGAAATAAGGGCCTAACAGCCATATTCAATCTTTTGAAATGTAAGTGTTCCATCAGAGATTAATAAATTACCTGCACAGGACTGTAAACTGCAGAACAGAGCACTAGTGAAAATCTACTCCTACAAGCCTTTAAATACAAATGCAACTGAAAATCAGCAAACTGAATGATGTTCACTCAGAATACAGATGCTTTTCCTCCCTTATAATGTAACACATATCAAATGATATAATTATCATTACAGCTACTAAAAGTACAGCAACCTGTGTTGACATGCTTACACGCAACTCAACCTTATATAGAGGGTTTCCTCTCTGTTTATGAAATGGTTGGGTATCAGGTCCTCAGCTGAGGTTACCTCTTATAATCCACCATCTCAGCGCATCTGGGACCACAAAACAATTTATGTGGGAAGTGTCTTTCGTGGCTGCTCAGTTCACTTTCACAGCAAAGGCAACATCAAAATTAGATCAGGGTGTTAAGACTCTTGCCCAAGCTCATACCAAGGGTTCCTGTAGCCTCTCCAGAACACTCCAGCTCTCAGCCACCTGCTAGGGAAGAATCCTTCCCTTAGGTCCAAGAGGATGTTTGCTCTTGCAGCTCATGACCCCTGTGCCTTGTTCTTCTGCATGTACTTTGGAAAGTGGCTCCCCCTGACATGTAACTGCCCTTGCTGTACTCTTGTTCAGAGAAAACTGAAACCTGACCCACCTTCTTCGGGCTAAACAAGCCCTGTTTCTCCAGCCTTCTGCACACCAAACACTCCAGCTCTCCCTCTGTGTTGCAGCCATCCACTGGATCCTGGTCTGTCATTGCCTTCTGCTGGGATGTCCCACATCATAAGAAAACCCAATATAGAAAAGAGGGGAACAATCTCCTCTCTGGACTTACTTGAAATGCTCTTGGATAGAGTGTTCCACTGTATGGCTAGTTTTTAATCTCACCCATCATCACCCACCTCTCCTTTTCTGTATTCTCTTCGCATATATGGCATGGAACAGTCTTTTCAAGAAGCACCCTGCTTGTGAGCATGTGCAGAGAGCACACCCTCATAATTTCACTGTTGTTAAACAACATAATCTGCACCATAACACTGTTTTCTTTGCACATTTGGCATGTATTTTTCAGGTTTCAGACATCCTTTATACCATTCTATAAAGACAACCCTCTGTTTCAGAAAAGCTGAAGTACTCTCATAAATTACATACGGTAAACAAGTGAAACTCAGTACGCTACTTGCCATGAATTTTTGATTTCAGCAGATTAAAAGCTAGTAAAATCTAAAGAGTGTTACCAACATTACAACCATAATCTCTCTACTCCATGCCTTCAGTGACAGGAATAGTAAATGAAGTTATGTAAAACACAAAATATGAAGAAACAGCTAAGAAATTTTCTTTTCCCCTTTCCAAAATGCCAAATTTGACTTGCGTGCACAAGGATCTATTGATCTTCCAGTAACAAAAAGTCAAACCCAGTTGTTCCCTGTATTAGTGGGTTATAATCTATCAGGATAGTGCATATTTTGAAAACATCACCTTTATTACTAATATAATAGAAAAACGCAAAAACGAGTGGAATAAGAAAACTGGCTCCTCATTAGGATTTTAGTTTTTCAACCATCATATTTCCCTTAAGAGTTCTGGAAAAATCAGTGTTTCTCTACATCACTGTTTCCCATGGCAGTTAAATGAAAATAATACTCATGAAACCTGTTGTTGTGATTCTGTATTAAATCTCTATTAAGTATTTTGATATTCTCAAATGCAAGGTCCTCTATAAGAAGCATATACTGTGGTCATTTTTCTCTCAGTATAGTTCTGCTACCAAGTCTGCACTGCACAGGGAAGACACCAAGAGCTGTATAAATATCATTTATCACAACACATATACTACTACTGTGACTACTACTAAACTGTTTCACTTATTTTAAATCAAATAGGACTAGTATAGGCTAGGTTCTTTTGTTTGTTTGTCTGGTTTTTGTTTTTTGTTTTTGTTCTGTTTTAAATTACATTGCGTCTTTCCTTGTCCTCCCATAGCAGTGGCTGGTGAGATTACTTTAAATTCATAGGCACTGATAACAGTTACTTGAAAACAGCTTGTCCTGTTAAAACAATGCAGTGATACAAACCTCCACCAAATGTCCTAAGGTTTTATTGATCTATTTATCCAATATTATGGTTAGCTGTACCTCTTTTGCCTGTAAGATAACTGTAAACAGAAAACTGTAAAATAAGCCAACTGCACTTAGAAAACAGTATAAAACGTAGAGTGAACACTGATTTCCATGACTGAATTTTTTTCAGTACAATTCAAAAGGACAGAGAGAGAATTCAGATTACATAAGTGACAGCAGGCTGACATAATTCACTATGCTCTGCTTTATCTTCGTGGGTAAACTCTTCAGCTGTTTATTTTTGAGGGGAAATTAAAAAAGAAACCACAAAAAAAACCACACAAACACACAAAAAGAACCCCAAAAAACAGAAAACAGCTCAAAACCCTATCCTTAACCTCCAATTCTCTAATCACACAAAATAAATACACTGAAACCTAACAACATTAGATAGCCATGTCTGAAGTTTTTCACTTAGGAAAGCTGTTTTCAGTTCTCCTGCTACATCAGATGGGACCAGCTCACTGCCAAGAGCATGTGTTCTTGGATGTGGCTGCAGTTCCTGAGGAGGGATAAAGCCTCTTCAGCTGGAAAAACCTGGCTGCAGAAGGAACTATGAGAAGAGACACTGAGTGCTGCCCATCCTTGTTCTGAAACGTTCTGAAATTTTTCTTCTTGTGTTTTTTTCCCCTGTTTTTGTTTTGTTTTGTTTTGTTTCACTCTAACTGGAATGGTACTCATTTCATACCAGGAGCAGAAAAGGAGCCAAGGACTCCCTCAAGCTGACTATGGACTTGACTATTTCCAGTATTTTCTGTGGAAATAGCACAAATACCAGAATGGAGGAGGACATACCAAAACAGGAGCTGCCCTAATTCTCTACTACATTTCTATTGCTTCCGCTCAATAACTGAACTTTCATTTGGGCATTTAAAAACTCTAGCTTAAGGTTTGCAGACAAACAAAACAACCATGAAAAACCAAGACTTTTGAGAACCTCGCTCTTTTATTGTTTCCTTTAACAAAAAACTAGCTCTGTAGTACTTGTTTCAATGGACTATTTCTGACCATGTTTTTCCAGAAAGCTTGTATCAGATGCAATAATTAGCACAAAAGGGATGAGACCCCACCAGAATTATTTTCACTATTCCTCACACACTGGGACACAGTGTAAAATCAGCTATGCCGGTGGCTTCTTCCCTCCAGGGAACCTGTGTGCTGCCATCGGGTTATGTCTGCGCACAGCACCCAAGCTGGTCTGAGTGAGCACACAAGTGAGACACCTTTGTTGCAGAGGCTCTCGGTTCTTCATTCCAGGACATCAATTATAGGGGCATCTGAGCAGTAACACCTTAGGAAAGGCCACATCAAGGAAGGCCTTCAAAGAATCTGTTCCAGAGCTTTGCTCATCCCCTTATTGGCCTTCTCTTCATTTTTCCAGCTCTGCTGCATGTTTCTGGTGTGGGGAGGAGCAGAACTGTGATGAGCAGAGAGCTGACAGACTGACAGGGACAGACTGTCACAATGGCAAAATCCTATCTCTGAGTCTGAATGTTCAGAGTGATGAATTTATGTGTCACAATAGGGTTGTATTTTGCCTACAAGCCTCATTCTACATTAATCTACACTGAGTATCATATGCGGATTTATTACCCGGGCACTTGCCTTGTAAGGACTTTCTGCAGCTCTTCAGCTGGCCCTTCATTATTTAGTGGGGCAACAGCAGACTTCTTGTTTTGCAAACTTCATCATTCCCCTCCTTTGCAGAGCTGGTTATGAATATGTAGAAAAGAACAGGTCTCAGCACAGATGTCACCTCAACTCAGACTCCTGCTCTCTGTTTCCTAGCCTGCCTGTCCATGCATGCACTGCCTCCCTCACACCTCTAAGGGATTAGCTTTTCCTTACAAAAAGGTGAGTGATTTCCCTCTTATTATGCTTGCTTTATAAGTGGCTACATTTTTATGTCTGCACACTAATGATAATTCATGATGAAAAAAACCTCCAATCAACCACAATGAACCAACTAGATGTTATACGCTTTCCTGAACTGATGTGCTCCCCATACTTTGCTGGTTTGGCACACTGCCTGCTGGTTTTAAGGAAGAGCTGTGTCCTGGTTTCAGCTGGGACAGAGTTAACTTTCTTCCTAGTAGCTGGTGCAGTGCCGTGTTTTGGATTCAGTATGAGAATCATGCTAGTGACCCAGTGATGTTTTGGCTGTTGCTCTGTAGTGCTTACCTTATTTCAGGGACTTTTCAGAGGCTCTGTATCTGACCCAAAAAATGTAATTTTGGGGGCTTTATACATTTTCTAAACATGTTTATTCACTCATTCTGCACAAAACGTTAAATGAAGCTAGAGGTCTCAGAAAATAACAGAAAAAGGAGCGGAACTAATTCATCAGGAAGACTGAACCCTGATTTGTGAGACAGTTGTAAATTCTGCCCTGGAAGCAAGCATTTTAAACTCCCTGTACTGCTCCATTTTTGAGCATGAAAGAAGGATTTTGGTTTCAACAGGTTTCACCTACACCATTTCAAGTACACCAAAATAATTTTAAATAAAAATTAAAACATACAAATGAAAAAAAAAATCTACAGTAAGATACCTCCCACAACACTGGACTAAAATGCCCAATATATATTTCTGTCTTCTCTAAAGGGATTTCATTTGCTGTGTTTTATGAACAACAAACTATTTTAAGCATCTAAATTGCCATATGATTCACACTGATGATAAAAGCCAGCAGAACACATTTGAACTTTGCACACATCCATCTCCTCTTGTTTCTAATGGTTTAGAACAGCCCTAATGTATTTACACAGGTTAGGCAGCTTAAAAGCTGGAACACAGAAAACCTTTGGGCTGAGCTCAACATGATTAAAGTTCACAGTAATGGATGAAAAAAAAATCAGTGCATACTACAACCATAAAAAAAAAAGAACAAAACCTGTTTTGCAAACAGGTTTAGATTGCAACACTTTTTGTTGAAAAAAACACAAAGTAAAATTTTCAGTTATTAAAAATGCTGGTTTATTACAGAATTTTTTTCATTTTTCAAAAGACAAGCTTGGCAAAAGGATTAAATATGACATTCAGAATATTTTCTTATGTATTACATTTCATGCTTTAAAGTAAACTAAACTTCTAAGAATCTATCTTCTTCAATAAGGCACTTTACAAAGTGAAAGAAAAATGAAGTAATTTAGAAACTCCCGTTGTACCCATGGTTCTATGCTACAATTATAATATGACAAATATCTGTAATTGTATTTCAAGAAATTGAAACTAGATATTTATCTACTTGGAGATCTATAAAAATGTTTCAAGTGGCCCAAGTGGCAC
>VWZG01008356.1:53787-75690 GCA_013396735.1 Grallaria varia | reverse complement strand
AAGCTACCTTGAGGGTGGAAAAACAATTAAAATTCTTCTTCCTTTAAAACTTCAATATTAATATTTCATTGAGCAAGATACTTTTGAGGATCCATAAGCTATTTTGTAGCTTGAACTATCTTCTGCCGCATTTAAGCAATTCAGTTCAATTCTTAAAATTCTTTAAGACCATGCAAAAATAGTAAATATGAATAGTAAATATGAAATATGGTTTATATTCATATTTTTTTCTAATGTCTTTTCTTCATTAGTGAATAACTCAAGGGAAACAAGGCAATGGGCATTAGGCAGCTACATGTAGAGACGTTTCATTTGCTTCTCTCACTTTCAATATTATAGAATTGCAGAATCAATTAGGTTGGAATAGATCTCAGAGGTCATCAGGTCCAACCTATGACTGAATACCACCTTGTCAACCAGAGCATGGCACCAAGTGCCACATCCAGTCTTGCCTTAAACACCTCCAGGGACAGTGACTCAATGACCTCCCTGGGCAGCCCATTCTAATATCCAATCACGATTTCTGTGAAGATATTCTTCCTAATGTCCAGCCTAAACCTCCCTGGCACAGTCTGAGCCCATGCCCTCTCATCCTGTCAGTAGCTGCCTGGGAGAAAAGGCCGAACCCTACCCGTCTACAGGCTCCTTTCAGGTGGTTGGAAAGAGTGGTAAGGTCTTCTCTGAGCCTCCTTCTCTCCAAGTTAAACACCCCCAGTTCCCTCAGGCCTCCTCACAGGACTTATGCTCCAGACCCTTCACCAGCTTCACTGCCCTTATCTGAACTCACTCCAGCACCTCAATGTCCTTCTTGAAGTGAATATTGTTAGTATTTATATTCACAATGCTAAGCAAAGAATCATAGCTGCATGTGAGCTCTCCCAGTTTCAAGCAAAACTGTAGTTTAAGGAAATAAAAGCATACAAACAGTATGACAATTAGGTGTATATTACATCTAAAAATCCCACAGGTATCTAATCAGCTGTAGTATCATGATAAATCATAAAAATAAAATTCAATTCATCATAATAAAATTAAATTAATAATATGTGTATTCTCCATTTATCCGGAGGTAAAAAACCTCTTCGAAACAAAAAAGGAAGGAAAGCAAGGGAACAACCTAATAAGTTATACAAAGTGAGACAACAAGGGAATAACTAAGACCCATGCTTTTGTGACACCTGTGGCTCATTCTTTATTTTGGAAAGAACTAGCCAGTGCTAAAGATGCTCACACACAACACAAAAGTGCTAGACAGGAACAAGTGCTAGCCTGCTGTCTTAAATGATGCTATAATTAACATTTATATTAATCCAGTCAGTATTTGGGTATGCAGAAGGAATTGGCAGGTTAGGCTGTTTTGAAGGAAGGGAGGGAGCCAAGCATTGCACTCTGCTGCTGGTGTTTCTTTCGTCTCACTTAACGGTGCCAAATTCACAGTCCAAAGCAAATGTGCAGCTCAGCCAGTCACAATGCAGCCTTTTCCACAACATTTCATCAATATGTTTTAATGTGCTTCACACAGATCTGCTTTGAAAGGACTATGGTACACTGAGAGAAGTCTCTTCTCTGCTGACGGCCTAATAGAGAAACAATTACATTTCTTGACCCTAGTAATTCCCTGACTGCTTGCTAGCAAGAAGACTGCCTTTAGTAGCAGATATAAAAGCTTTCAGAAACTGAGCAGCTCAAAAATCAGACAAATTTAACCGGTCAAATTGTATCTAGAATTGATGTGAGCACCTGCTCATACAAATACGTTTCACAAGCAGAAACGTCTGTTAGCAGAAACCATGGACCAGTGACATTGTTTTCTCCTGTCCCAGCAGAGACATCTCGGTCACTACTTGTCACCAAGGATGTCTGGGTCACTTACAGCTTCTCCAAACTTTGCTCATCTCAGCTGAAATTTTCCAAATAAGGTGTACATCTTGCAACACAAATATTTTAGAAAACTTCACACAGGACAACACAATTCTTTCTGATTACAAGAAAAGAGGGGAAAATGGGTTCATAATTCAAAACAAAATACTTCCTCCTTTGAAAAGCTCCAGAGTATCCATTTTTATGTATGGATCATATTATTCTGTGGAGAGAATGGCTCCAAGGTCACATGAACAACAACTAAAGAAAGAAAAGTGGTAATAATTTGTGAGAACATGTTATGCCTTTCTGTCAGTTCTGAGCACATCAATGAATTGAACACCAAGTGGCACTAAGGGCATCTCAGCCCTGGAGTAGCCCCACAGACACAGTGTTCCAGGTGCTGCTGCTGCTTCTAAAATCTTTAACATGAAAGGCAACCTTTCATAATTCAACCTGACCACGCTATGCCAGGGAAGAAACATACACACACACTAATGTGCATATTCTGACACACAGATGGAACAGTATGTCTGAACACAAGCTCCATTCAGATATAAAAGTGTGGGTGGCCATTTCAGAGTTTCCCATGGCAACAATTAGTTAGGGGCCCACATTAGCACAAGTCCTTGCCTGTTGGAAGAAAAGCATAGTTTCTGCAAGTATACAGACTTATGCAGAAAACAAATATGCACTGGAGGACCCTTCACTGCCTTCTCTGCTTGTGGGTGGTGGCCCTTACCTCCTGACAAGCACACAACCTCCCTTCTCTGCCTTGGTGGAGGAGGCAGACTGCCAGCTCCATGAGCACTGGAAAAGGAGATACAATTTTCTATCATTTTGCTCTGCACAATAAATGCAATGCTGTTGACAGAGGCTATTGCACAACCTCAGTAATTTCATCACCATAATATCTGATAAACTCAAAGCGATTAAGGAGTTTATCCTTCAAATGCCTTCTCACTTTACAGCTAGGGAGCTGGGACACAAACATTAATCAATTTTCCAAGGATATGGAGGAATTTCTGTGGCACAGCCAGACGCTGAAAGCTTGTTTGAGACCAATGTCATTATTAGAGAGCTACTACTCTGCCTGGAGTCACAGGAATTTTGCCTTCTTTAGGGTAATTGTCTTTAGAAGCTCACCCATTCCTGTTAACATGCCTCGGTCTTATCTGAAGGTTATTGCCACCCCTTTGCATTTCTGCTGAGACCCATGACAGGTACATCTGCTAGTGACGATTCAGGTAAATGGGGCATGTTCCATCCAGGAAAAAAAAACCCTATGAAAATGGTAATTTCACACTAATCATGGAAAAAAAACCCCACTTACAAATGATAAAAGACCCCAACAAAACAACAAAGATCCCCATCTCACTAACATCTTAGCACTGAAATAAACACTTGAGAATGCAGGGCAGCTCCATATGCTCCATAGACTGGGCTGCAAGGATTTGAGTATGCCAGCTCTGAACTTAGGGACACATCCATCCTGTAGCCATATCAAACACTAAAAAAACTTTTATTCCTTATTTAAGATCTAGGCCTTGCCCTGATTATCAGGAAGTAAGTCTCATTTTTATGCATTTTTGTAAAAATCACATGTCTTTCTAACATGCTACATTTAAACGCTATAGTGTCCTAACAACCAGGAATTGCTGTGCGACCTCCCTACGTATACAAGCAGTCAAGGCAGCTTACCTCTAGTAAAGATATGATGAATTCAGGGCTTTCATAAAAGTAATTTGTAAGAAGACTACAGCAGCTTTTCATAAACTATAACTGAATGCATGACGGGATTCCCACAAGCAAGTAAAACAGCAAAGAGAGATCACTTCTCTTTAGATCCAGGAGTCCTACCAATGTAAGCCATGTATTAATTTAATCAGTCCCCAGTTCTGTTCTTAAAGACGGTTAAGAGCCACATACTAAGCCTAATATTCTGTTTCCTTTAGGGATAGCTGTCACCTTGGGAAAAACAAAGCTGTTTCTAGAAAGTCAGTGCTTATATATACGTATCATGGGATTACTGGAAATGTCAATTGTATTTCACACATCTTTGCAAGTTGCTGAGATGTGAAATCCATGAAGTAAAAAGCACTGACATGGCTATAACTCATGTTTCTTAAGGGATTTCAAGGGGATATAATGAATTAAATAGCAAAGCTTTAACTGTTGACACTTCTCTAAACTAGAAGAAAACAGAGCTCCATTCTCTTAAGAAAAATGTGCTTTTGGGTTTAACAAATTGGAAATAAAAACATGTTGAATTCCAGTGGTAACAAGCTCTCATAACTGAAGAACAGCATTTAACAATAATTTACAATCATGTATTCTGTTATAATGCTGGATAACACAGACCAAAGGCTGACTCTGATAGATGCAATCCTTTCCTGTAACTAGAACTGCTGCTTAAGACTATTAGCTAGATAAACTGGTGCAGTAGAATACCAGCCCTGCTGTACTGAGGGGATAAGATAACATGTCAGATTCAGAGCTCTGCAAGGAGAATATAGTTATTTTGAGATGGTCAGAGCTTCTGGAAAGAAACCCTCACCTCCTGCAGAACACTAACTGGAAGTGTCACTCACTTATCTCAACAAAACATTCACAAGGTTGCACCACATGCAAACGTGCCAGATTCTGTAACGCATGTTCTTCCTGGTCAAAAACAAATGTTTCTTGACTCAGGGAGGAAAGAGAGGACAACTCAGAGAAAAATCTACTTTAAACTATGATCAGTGTTCACAGTCTTTGGAAAAGTAATAAACATAATAGTAGCTGGGTGTTTTGGGCAACCACACAAAATTCTGATCATTTTGTCTCTGTTACATCTCTTAACATGAAATCTCTGTCAGGACAGTTCTCACAATATTATTGAAAGTATTTCTGTAGAGAAGGATGTAACTCTACTTAACTGGTTTGGCCAGGAATGGAAGGTTAAACAGACTCAGCTGTGACAGCTGGATAGGCTGAGGAGCTCCCAGTGCATCCTTTCAAGAGTGAAGTCTTGCCTTCTACCTCTGTAAAGTATGGCAGGACTTACATTTAGTTCTGAAGGGCCCTAGGCGTGTTGAAAGGCATGTGCCAAGAGTACGAGGAGACACCTTGGGGTTTTCTGTTTAACTTCTACAGCTCCCTGTTGTGCAAATACTATGGAATCAGAAAGGAAAGATAATAAATTATTGATCTCACATCCATTTCACTACTTTGTGGAGCTGCTCTAGGTGCTTCTTTTTTTCTCTGTGAAGTGGCTTGATAGATCTTCACAGCATGAAGAGCTGAGCTCTGGAGCTTGGTGGAGAAGTCCTTGGATAGCAGGGCAATTTCAGACAAGGCAGTTACATTCAAAGCTAACTCAACAAGTTAGCAAGACCAAACATTCCCTACAAATCTACTGAAAAATACACTGGAGAATGAAACAGTTCACTAGAAAATAAATTATGTTGTTTGTGTACACATGCCAGTCTTTATTGATATTTTTCACCAGAGTTTTATACCCCCTTTTTAATAAATCACTCGTATTTCCTTTGTCCTAGGAAATAAATGGACTCAAGTTGTGGGTAATAGTCAGACCAGTGAGTTACACTTTCAAACACCTCACTGGAATAAATCCCAAATATCAACACACAGACTACAACAGAAAATACTTCTCTGTTACACTCCACCCTGGTGCAGAAGCCCTCTAAAATAGACACCAAGAACTTGAAAAGTCATTTCTTTTCCTTGCCAAACCATGAACCACTAATAATTTCCATCCCTTTAACAAGTACTTTTAACTTCCAGAAAAACACTTCACTGCAAGAAAAGATCAACCCAGGATATATACAAGTGGATTAAAACAGATGGCTTGAATTAAAACATATACAACAGTAACTATAGTTGACATCAGCATTTTCATTGGAGTAATTATATTGACTGTTAACTATTTGATCACTGACAACAAATAATAAATAGACCATGAAAACATTTACAGTTATTACCTTCATTTGCTTCCCTAACACTTGCAATTTCCTGTTCAAAGTCAAATTATTACATTATTCTTTGCTCTGTGTCTCAGTGATGAAGAGACTGAACACAAATTCAAAGGGCATAATGACATTATTTTACTTCTACATGATCTTGTTGAAGATTTCATATTTATTAAACATTATCTGTTTTTCCTGTGTCATAGTAAGCATGGGTGGTCAAAACTAAGTGTCTTTAAAAAGTGACATGACACATGGTGTTTGCCCATCAGGCACATAATCTTTCTGCTTATTTTGTCTTTACAAACTGAAAAACAGAGGGTTCTAGCAGATAGGGATTCAAGGACAAACTTTTGACCCAAGTAAGTTTTCAAATTTGCTTCTGAAGTTTCTGTGCCAGCCCTAAAGCCAAGACTACACACTTCTAGGGGAGTAAAAAACAAGCAAAATCCCATACAAAATACAAAATAAACATATTTCTTTCAGCATGTTTCTCTGAATATGCTCAGAGTAACAGTCTGGGATAGCCCACAGAAGACACACTTCTTGGTCTGGATGAATCTTTTGTATTTCCCCAGGGAGACCTCATTCCACCATTCCATCAGTGCAGTGCCAAGCATTAGTACACACAGCTGGGGGGCTCCAGCAGCCCCCACTCACATCCTTCTCTTTCACTGCTTTGGTACCATGCAGAACTGCACTGGTTTCCATCCTGTCCTGCCACAGAGCTCTCTGAGAAGAGATCATGATTTAATTTCTGCCTGTACAGTCTGTAGAAGGGAGATATCCTTGGACATATCCATTGTGGGAGATGATAATTTGTTCCTTTTTCCTCCCCTTCTGATCAGTTTTTTTAATCCATACGAGTCGTTCCATTTTATACCCTGGCATTATATGAAGAAGCCTTTGCTGTGGTGCTGTATCAAGAACTCTCACAAAATCCACATTGCAGGGACTGAACAACCATTTTCTCTGTGTGTTGAAACTCTTGAGTCAGTAGCTCTAGGTGAGAGATACTGTCTTTTGAGAGAAACATGACTTCCATAGACTCCTAAATGTATTTATCAGTGTATTTACCAATATACATTATTTTCAAGTTTTTTCCAACTCTGTTTTCCCAAACTTTGAGATGTGCAATTTCCTTGAGTTCTTTTTCAAAACTGATGTCAGGTCTGCTACATCCCACCTGGTCACTGCCAAGGCTGATAAAACATAAATTCCCAGCTACACAATATATAACAGTTTCCTATTGCATTATTTGAAACTCCCGGGAACAACTCCAATACCAGCTAATGAGAATGAAATAACGGACTGGCAGTATGCATGGGTCTTTAGATAATACACCAACTTTATCAAGACATTTAATTATCTGTAAAAAAAAAATAAAAATCCTGTATTTCTAGAAAAAGAAAGTCTTCACTGCATTATGCAAGAAGAATTGAAAATCCCTAGCAGGGTGACAATTTGTTAGATGTTCTCCAGAAAACTGTAGAGTGCTGTTACTACTTAATTTTACAGCATGCTTCTACAAAGGGGAGATATAGCAAGCAAAGCAGAGAAATCTCAGTCTTGTTAAGCAGTGGGACTCATTCCAGGTTCAGAAGCTAGAGAGTCCTTACTGATAGTTTGCAGCTCTGCCACTCACCAACTGAATCATTCTTCCGTAGTTCACTCTAGGCACCTCTTCAGTAGCACAGAAGGAAAACAGACTATGCCAAGTACTTTCATTCCCCAAGGGGAACCTTGATAGAGAATTGTGGAGGGTCACACAATGGCCAAGCTCCCCAACAGTATCTCATTCCTGTTCCTCTTTCCATTCTCAGAAGTACATAATCACCTGAGTACCAGTACCTATGCTCAAGTGCAATAGGGAAGACTGGGGGAGTTGCCAGTTGGAAACAGGCAATCAGGGCTCTGGAGCCCAACTGACTAAGAATTCCTCAAGGTTGTACTTAAGACACCCTTCAGGTAGTGGCTTCAGTTCTAGAACTATCCAGCTGTGCTGCAGGTTCTGCTGCAACCCTGTAAACATCTGGTTCTGCTGCAAGTGGTGACCAGTTCAAAGCTTTCAGAGTCTCTCTGTGTGACTCAAGAACAGCATCTTGTGAACTCCTACTCTAAAATATTTCTCTTTCACTTCTGATCCCTTGGAACAGCTGAAGAGAATAGCAAGTTGTGCCAAAATATTGCCGAGGTGCACACAGTGCTTCCTTCCTTTATACTGGCAGGAACCAGGTCTATTCAATGACAGCTCTCCAACTTCCAGTCACACTTTGACTCGGCTTCCAGTCCCATCCTCACTGTCACTTTTGAACAGCACAGCATGGAAAGAGAAGGGGTAACATTGCAGTCTCCTAGTTCTAAAAGTCTCTCATATTTTAAATTGGACAGTGCAAGTTACTGAACAACAACCACATCATTGTTTACATTAATGAAAAAGTGAGTGCCTTTCACGGCCATTTCATTCTATGCTATGAATATGCAGCAACTAGGGGTTCTTTCTCTTTTTGCTGTTACTGACGGGTGGTATTGAAAGCAATTTGCTCTCTGTGTACTTCACTGTATGAAACAATAATTCATGTAATATGCTTTTATAATATAGGTTAGTGTTTGTTTGCTTGAGCTAGTTTTTCTTCTCCTGGTACAGAATCAGTTCATATAAACTGCAGTGATTTGGCTAGTGAAGTACACACTGTTTCACTAATCCACATGAAATACACAACTACATATTTAAATGCAAACTGGAGTTACAGTAAAAACTGTAACTAGACGTTTTTCTCACTTGTTAAGTTTCTTAGATAGTGGTAACAAACTGCTATGCACGGTTTTGCATAATTTCCATCATCCAATCTTCCTCTTTAAATACACAGACCTAATTGCAAGTGTGGGCAAAAGTTCATGTTTCAAACTGGCCTCACTCCTCCGAAAGCAAGCAACAAGTGGCCAGCATCAGTCAGCGGTCCTGGGTGCAGCTCAGTCCTGGTAAAGGACAAGCAGTTCTGGTTCACAGGAGGACCAGTGTGTGTGTTGGTGGTTTGGCTGCAGTCTGTGAGTCAGCTTGGGAGAGCAAAGATGTATGCTGGGATCACAAACCTTGCTGCTCAGAGGAAGAAAGACTAATCTCACCTTCTGGCTACACCAGGCACTAACTACTGATATGCAGCTAATTCTTGCAAACTGCCTCAAAACCCAGCAATAAGAGGACAGCAAATCACCACGTTTGTGTTTAAAAGAAAATAAGATGGCAACAAAAGGGCAATGAAGGAAACACACACAATAGCAGAAATATTAAAGATAACAGAGTAACTGGATGGGAAACTATGGCGTGTATGTTATTTAGCACGGTGTCTCTGGCTGAAGCTGATTGCCCATGAAGTGTTTTTGGCAGGCTTGTGGGTGAAAATATTCAAAGGCTTGAAAATCTTCAGTAAATGCTGGAGTCACAGATGTGGTTTAGAGAACAGGTCAATGGAGACAATCTCTGCAACTCAGGTGAGCCTTTAAACCATTGGATCTACTAGCTTACAAACCTAAACACAGATATTTAGGGGCACAGTTTCAGGCTTGAAATACCTGAAAATGTTTTTATTTTCTGAGTTTTCTTGTAAAATAAAGCCCTGTTTACAATTAATTCTCAGCATATGTTTTCCACTCTTAGAAATCCCGAATACTTTTCTGTTAAAATACAGACAGACAAAGTGAAATCATTTCTTCTCCATGAGGCGGCATAGATACTGTCACATTGGCCCAGACAAATGGCTTATCTGAAATAGATACTACTGGCTAGTAAGCAAGAGCTGTAAAAGTAACTCAGAAGTGCATTTCCTTGGCCTTCCCTCGGATTTTTCTGCTAGTCATCAAAGCCATCCCTAATCCCAATGGAAAGTGATGATGGAAATACTATTTTGCACTCTGCCAAAATGAATCTTCTTTCCAGCCGAAATGGCTTAGCCAGATCACAGTGGTATAACTTATGCTTCCCTGTTCCAAGTTTTCTGATTCTGGCTCTTGGAATGTGTCTGTAGCAATTTCTTCTACATAATGGAAGATACTTCTTGCTCAGAAACACTTGAACTTCTGGAAATAGGGCAGTTTTTCTAAGGACTTTGTTTGCAGGTGGGAGTTCTAAACCTGCATTCTCGATAGTTCTGCCCCCATCCACATAAACCAGGATGCAACAAGACGATAATGGTTTTGAACTTTTCAGGTTTTACTGCCAGCTCTGCTTGGGCTCATGTTTCATACCTAGTATATAAAATTGAGAATGCAGGCAACACAGAGAAAGGCCATAGAAAAGATGCACCAATTAGAAGAATTAAGAAGAGGAAATGTCCACCATGAATGAATGATTTTCCACTATATTATGGCACTACTATTTCCCAAGAGGAGGCAAGAAATTTTACAGTTTAAGCTAAGGAAGATTCTGCCCTTTCCCCCTTCCTAATAAGATTAGAATAGTAATACATGTAAGTATGTCTAGGCTTTCTGATTATCGTTAAAAATAAAATAATACCTGAGAAATAGGTTGTCATTTCATTGACTGCAATCTATAAAATTTGAGTTTGCCTAAATCATAAAACATGTTTACTGACAAAACCCCACATAGCTACTGACCTTTTCTTCTGACTATTTCAAGCCAAGCAATGAGGTCCTTGGCACCTCCTGACTCCATGAACTGACAGACAAATTTCTCTCTCCTGGAAAAGAATATGCTGCCAATCAAAGGTATCTTTCCGCTTATTCCGAGTCTAGTAATTCCTTCATGTGTACAAAAGTCTTCAGTCATTACGTGCCTGCTATTTAACTTCATGGTGACAGCAAGAACTGTTGTTGCTTTCCTGTTGATCCAGTGAGAAGACTCCCCTCACCCTGGCAGGAACAGAAGACCTACAGTGTGTGGCCGAGCAGCTGTAACACTACCCAGAAGACAGCATGAAGAATTATGCATTTCAAACAAGGCAACTGCAAGAACAAGGTTCAGTTCAAAATGAAGACACCTGAATTTACCTCTCTTTATGCCAAGAAGGGCAAAATCCAGTTGCCTAAACATTTGTAGCTATCTCAGACTGCCTAGGATAGTCTGCCTGCCTTCCACCTTCTACTTTAAAAGTATCTACAGATGTGCTCTCTACAAGAATTACACAGATTTTTTGAGTGCCTATAGGATATGCCTATGAAGAATCTTATCCTTAAGTGTTCAAACTGCCAGTAATCAATGGAGAGTTAGTCAAAACAGTCCATGGAACAAAGAACAGCTGATGGAGTTGATTTAATAGCCTCAAAACAGATGGTCAGGTACACATAAGATGCCTGGCCTTAAGGGTTTTTTAGAGCTCTTTAAGCTTCTGGCTTAACAGGTTCCCTGTTATCACTGTGAGTCCCACACAGATGTCTTGGCTGCTCAGGTGTGTCTTTAATGACACTGAAGTCCAATGGATGGGTTATGTATTCAATCTCCAGCTCTGTAATTGGAGCACTGATACACAGTGCACACATGCAGTTACATTGTTTAATATGAATATGTAATGCACACAAAGCATCAAAACACAAAAGACACCAGCACAACAAAAGGACACTTTGATGGAAATAAAAATTACATCTGATATGTCTCAGAATGTAAAATAATCAATTTCTTACATAAAAATTAGGCAAATTTGAGCATCACAGACACATAAAATAAGTGTTAAAAGTTGGATGGGAAAGCATAAATACATTTTTAAAATCAGAGTAGATAAAAGTTAATAAATTCAGGCTTGTAGCTCTTAAAATTGTCATTGTACGAAACAGTTCACTCAAAATTATTTTTATTGTGCTATCATTAAATATGAATGCCTCTCTAAACCTGTTTCAGAGGATGAATTAACAAAGTTGTAATAGTCTGGAATGAACTTTGATCTACCATAAAGGAATGATAAAAGACATTTCCCACTTATTTTCATTGGATGAAATTCATTTTGGTACTGCTTGAGGTTATGTATCATTTTATTAACTGGGACTAATTCCCAGTTTATTCCTCTATGTCCTTATTTGACCTGCACTCCTCAGTTGACAAGTAGACAACGTTGCAACATTTATTTCGCTTCCTAAACATATTACAGTCTCTGTCTGGAGCAAATCCCCTCAACCAACTGATGTCAGCAGGTATAGCAAACCAAAGTACCCTCACGCTAGCTGCAGTCTCAGTCTAAGGAATCAGAAAGCCAACTTCTTTGCAAGAAGAGAGCATGAAAAGCAAGCTAAATCAAGGGAAAACCTCCAGCAGAACTGGGCACCAGCCTGGAGACAGCAAATAGGTGATTAAATGCCCAATATCTGGTCTCAAATCTTATGCTGTTGCCTGGCCAACTGCTGGCCTCACACCCTCAATCCCACCAGGAGGAAACACGTATGGGATTTCACTCTGTGTTAAGGGTGAATCTGACCCCATGGTACAAAGCCAGCTTGAAGCACAGGCTCTTGTAAGGCTGAAACTAAGCTTTTTTTACTTTCCAGACATAAAAGCCTCCCATATATATATATAATGGGAGTCTATATAACACTGGTTCAGTAACAGTCTTTACGTACAAGATAGCAAGGATGTGTAATTTTTATTTCTTCAGTGGCCAGAATAAATACTACTACTGGAGTGAATTTTTTAGAGAACCACGACACCACAGATCCAGTCCCCCAGGCAGTGTATCAGATATGGTACAGGTAAGGAGCACATTTAGGTTTACTGAAGGCCTCAGCAAGACTGTGCAGGGCAGAGTTCTGTAAGATTGTCAGGATTCATCACCCAACTGTTGCTAGATGCTCACAAGAACTTTTGCAGGTATGAGTACATTCACATGGATGAAAAACAGAAGAAAACATCTAATAAACAGTTCCAATCTAACACTCTGTCCTAAATTATGCAAGAATAGCAAAGGGGTGTTCTTTCATGCTGTTATCCTAAATATGCCTGTTGAACTTACACTTTCTTGTGTGACATTCTCAGCTGAGCATGTATAATGTGAATATTAGAATAAATGTGTTACAGCATTAGAAGCAATTTTGTCATTAGAAATCACAAAACAAAGCTCTATCCACTTCACACACACAATGCTTTAATAATGCAACAAATCAGGGCATATATATTTAGTGCTGTATCTGGTACGTAAGCACAGAAACAATAAAAATAGTTTCAATTTTTTTGGTTCTGAAGGTAGTCTCATGGAAGCTACTATTTCATCAGTATAGACAAAGTCACACAAAGATGACGCTGTGGTCAAGTTTTATTTATAACACAGATTTTTACTGCACATCCGGACCACAGCTCATCTGCCAAGGATCATAAAATCCTCATGTGCCCTTAAAACTCAAGAGAGAAATCAGTTTGTCCAGTAGACTGCACTGGGGCAGGGATAATTTTTTCTTTTGAATGACTCTACTGTAACATGCAGACACAGTGCGGGGAAAGGACCAGGTCAGGACACATTTATTTTTGCTCTATCGACAATTCTGTTGTGGCAATGAATACAAGCTGGTACATGTATCGTATTTGGTAAAAGTTAAAGTCTTAACTAGCGAGGGAGAAGACACTCTTACAGATTTTCTTCCAGATAACACAGAGGATGAGCATTTGAGCCATACACAGAGAAGTAAATAAATGGAAACTCGTGTTTTCTCTGTCTAACCTGCTTGTTAATAAACAAAAAGAACTTAACGGAAGAAGCATCTGAGAACTGATAATGTGAGTTTTAATTATTTCTTATTTCAGCTCAAGGTTTCCATTAATATCAAAGTAACATCCCTTGTCTCTTCAGTGCTTCTGCAAATATGGAGATCTAGAAATTTAAAGTCCATAACTCAAAAAAAAAAAAAAAAAAAAACTGTACCAGGAAAAAGGAGGATGGTTGCACCTTTAAACTGTAGAACAGTTATGATTACAGACAACTATGCTATAGCCTTTTGGTTTAGTACCACATTCTAATCGTAACAGTAGAATGGCTAATGAAACACGGCTTGCAACTCTGTAGGTGTTTAATTTGCATTCAGTAACATGCAAGTATGGAGGTGAATTAAAAAGGAAATGGAGAGAGATCAAAAATTTTCATTGACAATTGTATCAGTTTATTTACAGTCTGCCACGGAAGCTGTTATCTCACTTCTTAAAAAATGCCTCGTCAAACTGCCGTTTCTGACCTGCTCAGCTAACAGGGATTTTGGCTGTGGGGTCAGGAGGGGCACCTGCTTACAGAGCCATCTGGCTGCAGCTGCTCTGTAGCAATGGGAGAAGCAGTGACATGTTTGCACAAAATTAGTTATTACGGAAAACTTTTACTACTCTTTGTTCTGAAGACCCGAACAGGACAGACAACAAGGTTGAGTTGCATTTCTTTACATAATCAGATCATATCAAGTGTAAGCAGATCAGTCTGACACAGCATGAAAGTTCCACTGGAGTTTATGGGAATTTTTGTTAAAGGAGTTAAAGACTAGTCCAGCTGGCTGGTTGAGAGTACACGTTCTTTTCAAATCCCTTTTATAACCTCTACTCAAGAATTTCTAAGTGTATTTCTTATGAAACTTGTTCATATTGGCTAGAGATCCAAAGCATACAGTTCCTAAATGCTTCCTCTGTATGTCTGAATAGTCCTGTACTTAAAATATGAATATAATAAATGACTTGTTATAGAAAAAACCCCACTGGTTCATATAAGAAAATTAAACTCCCTAAAATTATTTTATAACTTAAATACTTGAGCAAAGAAAATCCAGGTATCTAACACCAACATTGATCCGGCCTGCTTACACATCAAAAATTGTCTATGAAATTCATCTTCATTCCGCAACATGTCTCAGTCTCATTTACTGTATTTACAAAAAGATCGACTGACATTTTTTTTTCACATTTCACACTAAGTACCAAGGCCACTGCAATCAAGAAAGTTTCACACTAGTGAAAAATTCAATATAAAAATACTGTATATATAAAATTACACATACATGTACACACACAAAGGCATGGAAATGTATTATAAGACTTACCATCACTTGCAGAAAGTGAGTCATTTGCACAGACCAGTGCCAAAGTAAACAGCAGATGCCAAAGATCCATACTTCTAATTCTGTAATAATAAAAGACAGTAAAAGAGTTTCTTTATAAACAAATATGATAGGATATTTAAACTACTATCTAGCTTTACTGAATTTCTGATTGGATTTAACCCAGATGTGTATTTAGTTTATGGTTTATTGCCTCATAAAGTAATATATCATCTTTCAGTCTAGGAGAGAGAGTAAATACTGTATTTACAAGAGAACTACCTTATGCATTTCCAGTTCATTCAATATAGAGGGAGGAAAAAACCAAATATTGTCAATCTCTAGACTGCTTCCAGGGAGTGGCCACAATGACTAGCATAGATTAAACATGAAGGTAGGAAAAGAAGACAACTTTTTCAGGGAATGAAGATGTGATGATCCCCTTTCCAGTTCATGCTCCTCTGAAGCTCTATTCATCTTCCCCTGACGTGTATAACCCTTGTCATGTCTACAGCTACATGCAGTAAAGCTGAGAGAAGTGATGCAGTTCCACAGGCCAGCTCCCATACCAGAAATGGCTGTTAGCAGAGAAGGACCCACTTCGTACCTATGGCCACTGCCCATGGCCGACAGCATGTCAGGAGCAGAGAGGGCAGCAGTAGTTGTGGGGCTGCAAGAATGAGAGTGACCCGGGCAAATTCTTACTGGCACCCTGCACAAACGTGAGCCTCTGCCTCAGTGCCCCGGCTCTGCCACGCTGCTCTTGGGGGACTGCTGTGGAGACTTTCACCTTTTACCTGTATCATCTCTGAGAAAGAACCTCCCAATGAAGACTGGAGCAGATCCACTAAAGCCTTTACAACCTCCAAGCATGCAAACCCTTACAGTCCTAGCATAAACCAACAGGCCTTTACAATTTCCCCAAAAAGCACACCCCTCCTTTTCCCTACTTCATCTGTGCCACACACACATATTCTACCACCCCATCACACAACCCTGTTTTGAGGCACTACTTTGCCCCTCCCATTATCACCAGCATCTGCTAGCAACAGTGAAGGGCAGAAGCTGGTCTGCGCTGGACTTGCAGAGAGTGCAACCTTCTGCACAGAATTGTACCTTGCTCCCAAAACCTCATGTCCGTAGATAATATCGGGAAAACATACATACCATGGGTTATGACCTGAGCATTTACAGCCACAGAGATTACCACAGACCTTCAAAACCAAAGCTGCAACACAAAGGCTAAAACAGGCACTGATGTTGAAACAAGTCAAGCAGCAATTTTTCCTTACGTGGCACAAAACTACCAAGATACACTGACACCCCCACTCAGTGAGGCAGCAGAGAGAGAATACTAGCTTCACTTCACATTTGACTGTAAATTCCTACAACAGACCTTGATTCCACATTGGACTGTTTTCAATTAGAGATTTTCTTTATCTAAAAGGAGGTTAGATCACAAGTGTCCAAACAACCAAGACCAGTAACAAGTAACTATCTCTAAGTGGGTGCTACCAATTAACAACTCCTGCTATCAAATCTGGGTGTCAAGAACTAGTCCATTTCCTAGTAGAGTTAGCAAAGTCTGAATTAGGTTATAAGCTGCAAAAACACAAGGATACAGAGTATGTAAAACAATTTAAAAGGTAATTTTCTTACCCTAAGAGAATAATAACACCACAGAAAAAAACCAAAACCATTACCAGGTCCAGATTTCTCATTCATGCTGTTCAGTACAAAACTTGAAAATCAGGAGGTATTTCTCACATCCTCATTAACACAACTGCTCAGTAATTCTCAGGTTTCAGGCCCAGCATAGGAGGCATTTATTCAAACTGCTCTAGATTAGCAGAACCTAAGACAGACCTGCAAAGGCAAACCAAGAGACGTTTCTCATCACACCCACATCAGGACAAGGATGCCCAGCAGCACCCCCAGGCAAACATGGGGCAGCCTAAGTAAGCATGGGACAGCTACTCAGAGAGAAAAGCTGGAGGAGCTCTGTGGACTGACCAGGCTTTCCCCTGGCCAAGCAGACATGGATTTCTCCAAAGGTGACTCCCCTGTTCTCAGTGGACAGAGAGGAAAGAAGGAGTACAGAATTGTGTTGGTGAGGACTTAGGGCAGTGTGGGAGTGAAGCAGCCTGGGGAACAGGACCAGGAGCAGTGATGGCAGCAGCTGCTGGAGTGCAGAGCTGGGAAAAAGTTAATAAAACAAATCACAGGCCAAAAATCCTCCTAACTCTCAGAGAGAAGCTATACTGGCACAGCATGAGGTCTATCTGAGATCAGCTACATTTTCGGCTAGCTCGATTGGTCCTCCTGCTTCATCTGTATTCTTTTTAAAAGGTTTCTTATTGTCTCTTATTAATAAATCTTCAACAAAAATGTGTCTCTGTATTTGCCAATTCATCTCCTCTTACATAACTTCTAATCTGTCACTTTTCTCTCCATCTCAGCCCTTCCACCTTCCCCCTGAAGTTTTGTTTTCCATTTCACCGGCCTGAGCACACTTTATTTACAACCTCCTGCTCTCTCCCTGTGACAGTACCCAGGCATCCCGTGCTGCCTCCATATTTACACTTTCCTGTTCTCCCATGTCTGCCAGTCTCTGCTAATCTTCCTATCACTCTTCTCCAAGCTTTGCTACGTCTTCCTGCCTAGTAACAGCAAAAGAAAAGCACAAACTCTCACAGGAGTTCTCCCATGAAAACAAATGTCATCAGAGTCCATCATTCAGAGAACACCATTTCATTTTCATAACCACACCAAACAACTTCGTGGTGGGACCAGGATCAGCCCCCGCATGCAGCTGTGACAGCACAGCCATTCCCACCATCCCTGCACCCCTGACTGGCAGCCATCTCAGCTTCCTTCCAGGAAGAGTGGTTTGACAGCTGGAGTGCCAGTCCAGGAACCTGGAAACATCACAGAGGTCAACAAAAACGTTGCACTTCAGTAAGGTCATGCTACTGCAGTTGAAAACAATCCCATTCCAGTATTGCTGTTCCTTCTGCACTGGCAGACTTGTTTACATACCTGCATGCAGTCAGTGAACTGCATCAGGAAATTGTTCTAGTTAAAATTGGTTCATAAACATTTATTGAAACAAACCTGTTTGCTGACCGGGTTTAACAGGTCTCCACAAAGACACAGCCGGGGCAGCACAGACATGGGAGCGAGCAATGAGTGTGGAGGAGAGGACACAGCTACCCTTCCCTGCTCACCACAAGACCTTGACTAAAACAACTAGCTCTTTGAAAAAGGGCACAGGATTAACTTGCATTCCTAAACCTCAAAGATGATCAAAACTGCTGCTTCATCCCTTGCCTTTTTGCTAGTAAAACACAATACAGAAACAAATGATGCTTCCTTAGAAGCGGATTCTTACAAATGTTACCATTGTAGCAAGACAAAGCAAAGTGTCTCTGCTCTGCCTAGAACCATATGGGATCCTCCACCGCATTATCCATCCAGACATGTTGTACCTCTGAAAAACATCCAACTGGTGTACATGCCCAACATGGACAGGACTGAGCTCAAAACCAGTAACTGCTCTCATCTGAAAACATGGATGCATCATGCTTCACCCTTAGTACAACAGCCTCTGTAAAGGGCAAGTTGTGTTACATCCTTGAAGCTCAAATCCAGAGCCCCAGGGACAGGGCTCTTACTCAAGGTCTCCCTCAACCAAATGGAGTCTGCATGGGGTGTGAAGCACCAGGGACTATGTAGACTCTGCAACCAGCACAAACACCAAAAGCACTGGTGAGCTGCATTTATGACTACCCACTTCCAGTGGGATCTGAGGTCCAGGGACATCTACACTGCCACAGCTCTAGTCTTGTGAGAGAAAATCTGGTGAAAAGCAAGCCTTTCTCCATAAAGATACTAATTTTTGGTGGTACAGAATAAATATGCTAAGAGAAGGGTCCTGTGGAGTGCCACCTGCATCACCATGAGATAACCACTGACTTGCAGAAAGTTCTCTCACAAATCTGTCCCATAACCATATGCTTGCCCTTCCTTTAAGACACTCCTGCAAACCTGTTGTCAACAGGAACAGCATTGCCCAGAGGCCTCAGTGTAAACCTAGCAAGAGACAGCTTCTCTGTAGGCACTAGGACAAAATTGACCTTTTACAGCCTACTACAATCTACCTTCCAACACCTACTCCATACGCATGTGAAAGACAAATGCCACTAATAAAATCCCTCTTATTTAACAGAAAAAAAAAAAATCAGTGTTTTTAATATACACTATTCTAAAGAATAGTAGTCTATATCTTACCCAACTCCAGCAGCTTGTAAGAATGAAGAGAGCTAAAATCAGGGGAAAAAAAAATTACAGCAGCTGACTGTCTTCAAGCCAGCTGAAACTTGACCACAGAAACATTTGGCTAGAGGTCAGCTCAGGCTAATTGCTTCAGTACAGAAAGGGAGCCAGGAGTTATAAAAAGGATTAAAAAAAAATCTTGGCCCTTTTCTACAGCAATGTTGGAGTAAGGTCAATCACAAGTGAATTTAAACATGACATCTCTCCAGTGGGACGTGAACATAGTCAGCATAAACAGGCAAAATTGGGCTAAGAAACTCTCTGAAAAAGAAACAGTTTAGTCACAGCATACCCAGTGGTTTCCATCTACTCTGGTCAGGTAAAAATGTTAATGCTCAGAGTAAACCATAAGGAGTTTTGCTTATAAACAAAACTTGTTTGAAGTGAGATCTTGACCTTCAGATAGCTCCGGAACCTGAAAGGACCAGAAGGAAGGAGAAGGACAAGGACACTGAACTGCACCTATGAAGGCACCTCTGCTTTTGCCATTGCCATTGCCAAACACTGTACTCCAAATATGAGAGAGTTTCTTCCCTGTTAATGTCTTCCAGTTTAGCATTACTTGCCATTGCAGCATATATGCAGCTAGTACAGAACCAAAGGTAGTCTCTTCACTGCAAACCGAATCACAAAATTACTGAGCAAAGGACTAATCTGTAGAGCTCTTCTATACATTGCTGTTTCATCATTCCATGAGATCATACACAGGCAAGGGCACAAGGGTGCGCAAAGCAGATGAATATACGCCAGCAGACTCACTGCCATAAATAAAATTGAGTGCTGAGAAGGGAATGGTAACTCCAGGCTCCCCAGGTCTGTCCTGAATCTTCTTTATTGCAAGTACAAAATACATATGCACACACTTGTATACAACTTTTCTGGTTGAAAGGCCTTTATTTTTCACAATGTGGACATTTCTTACCATTTATCTCAGGGCAGGACCAATGACACCAAGAGGTAATCTTTTTTTCTTGCCTAAAAACATTCAGACCAGTTTGGCCAATCATGCATAGCTGAAATGTCTTTGCCTGCTTACCCTCATTCCCATGACTGCCAACAGGATGGAGTAATTCTGCAATCGAAATTAGTTTCAGCCCTTCCAATCAACACAATCTAAAACTGCAATGGACCTAAAGCCTTCTTCCCTTGCATGCTGATATTCCAGCTTGATTAAGTCATCAGCATCCCTTGGACTGACGCCTGTTTTTACAGAACCCTTGTCAGGGCTATATACTCAGCTGCGTTAAGTAACAGAAATAACACATTATCTCAGCCTGTATGAACAACACACCATTCACCTACTGTTATTCTGGATTTGAAAAAAGCAAGGAATGATACCACAGAAGTAGAAATTATGTAGTTCAAATTAAAATACCCAAAAAACCCTCATAAAGGGCACATGCCAATTAAAAAAAGTCCAAAACCTAACAACAAAAGACAGCACCACTGTAAAAGAATGAAGGACTCTACCATAAAGCTCAATTTTTTTATTCATATTTTGATGCAAATTTGAGGACTACTAAAAGTTACATTATAATTACAAACTAAAACTATGAAAGAGAGGCAACTTTATATTATTAATTAGATCTTTATGTAAGCTAAATAATTTATAATAGTTTCAAGTGTTAAAACGTTAAAATTGCAAAAAGCATCTATTAAATTAATTGCTCCCTTTGGACTTAGAAAAAATATTTTTTTCCCAACACAAACTTTTCATTTTGGAATAGAGACTATATGAAATCTTCACCACCTGATTTCTTTCTGTCTCTGTAGTAATAGGCACCTTCAATGCTTTTCCTACAGGTGGTTTCCTTTTCCCATGGATAGATGTATCAGCTAATTATTCTGATTTAAACTGGCAACTGGTCAAATGGTTATTCGTTCTTCGATTTGGTTAAGGAGCTTTTCAGTGAATCCAGACTTTGGACATTGCTCTGGCCTTGTACTGAAAACTGTTTAAAGTCATACTCCAAAAACTGGGTGTAATGGGTTGACCCTGGCGGGATTCCAGGGACCCATTAAATCCTTCTGCAACTAGGCAGAAGGGAGAGTGGTAACAGACAAGGACTAGGAGAGCATTCATCCACTCACCAACTTTGTGGGCAAAAACAGACTCAAAGTGAAATACCTAAAATTTATTACTAACAGGATAAAAGCTAAGCTAAAGAGTGAGAAATAAAACAGTCTTAAAACACCCACCACACACACACACTTTTCTCCCCACCCCTCCTTCTGTCCATGGGGGGTTGCAGTTGGTTGCGGTTGCTGCCGCCTGCAATGGGAGTTACCCCACCCTTCGGGGTCACTCCTCCATGGGGGCAGTAAAAGTTGAGTCTCTGCACCCCGATGGGCCTCCGTGGGTTGCAGAAGGACATTCTGCTTCACCACAGGGGACCATAGCTGAGTCCATCCCCTGCTCTGTGGGGCCCCTCCCACGGGAGACAGTCTTAATAGACTTCTCCAACGTGAGTCCATCCCTCGGGCAGCAGTTCTTCCACATCTGCTGTCCCAAGGGTCACTCCTCCATAGTGGTACAGTCCTTCATGGACAAGATGTACCCATGTGGGCCCCCCCACAGGGCCACAGCTCTCACTTGCGTAAAACCTGCTCCAGCATGGGTCTGCCTCTTTATGGATCCACAGGTCTCCTGCAGGATTCTGCTCCATCCTGAGCCTCCCACAGGGTCACAGCCTCCTTTCAAGCATCCACTCGCTCCAGCACGGGCTCCTCCATG
>VWZG01008356.1:24713-53577 GCA_013396735.1 Grallaria varia | reverse complement strand
GATGGATGTGGCATATGGCGTATCAATTTTTTATTTACAAAAAAATCTGTTATACTTTGACAGCAATAACCTAACGGAGTATGTAGACAAGAGGGAGGAGACTTTACCTGTAAGACCAGTAGACTCCTTGTCAGAAGACAATTGCTGTTTATTGCAGTTATAGTTCTAAGTTTCTGTCTAATACACATGTAAAAAATGTTGAACTTGGAAAAGACTTAATTGCTTTGTTTGCCTTTCAACCCCTCAAACAGATCAAAGCAGCAAAATAGATGCATCACAGCTAAAAGAAATTACAACATTTGGCTGCACATCATGCAGATGTGAATTGCTGAGCAGGTACTCAGCTTTACATATAATTGTATCATTAAAGAGAGGATTCAGACCTGTTTATGAGAATGGTGATTTTTTTCAGGATACAAACACTTTCTCAACTACANTTTTTTTTTTTATTATTATTATTATGCAGAAAACAGTCATTCAAAACACAAATTTCTGCTCTTTGTTTTGCTATTTGTATAATCAATTGCAAAGAAAAGTGCCAGAATTTCTCTACATGAGCTAAAGTATATTCCAGTTTGTTTGAAGAAATATGATGTCAAGAAAACATAGAGAAATATCTGAGTTTGTATCTAGAACCAAATCTGTAATAAGTAATCTGTAATAAGAAAAAGTGGGTTTACTCAAATTTCACTGAGATAATTGCTCATACTTTATATAAAGAGATCAAATTATATTTCCAGTGCTGCAAAAAAATTTCATGCCAATATTAAAAAAAAACTCACAAACCAAAAACTCTACACTGTCTTGTTAGCATTGAAGTTCAAATTCCATCAGAACTTCAGCAGTATAAACCCAATGCATCAAAGCAGTGAAAGACATCTGATTTTAAACTGGCATGATTATATATTTAACATGAGAACATGGCTAAGTAATTCTCCTAGAACTGCCCGACAGCTTAGCACCTCACAGTAATTATGAAGAATTTATGAAACACAGGAATTGTGGTGGAAAACAACCTATGCAACATCACTGGGAGTTCAGGCTGGAACATGAGGGAAAACAAACAGGATTAATCTCATGCTTAAAAATAAATGTCTTATATGTGCTGCTGGACCATCACTACACAGCACGCCAGTTCCACTGCTCCCGTTGCCATATTCTTTGCAACCCTTCTCCTGTGCGCTTCTCTCTCTGTATCTACCTATCACTCGGATAGAAAACTACCACCTCGGGCAAAAAAGGTAAGTTAGGCTTCAGCACACATTATAAACAAATCTGGATCTCATCTCTAGCAGATTTTCTGTAACAGGAAAACATGCTCCTTCTGACTGCTAAAAGTGCTCTTCGAGGTCTGGCTTCAAGGTGATTAGAAGAAACTGAGGATGCTTTGTTCGAGAATGCTCATCTATAACCAAATAAAACTCTGGTTCACCTGAGATCAACTGGAGTTTCCTAATTTTGAAATAGGGTTGGGTAACTAAGCAGGGGTTTAATTTTAAATAGCATTTATATATTAAAAAAACATTTCTTCCAGTATAAAACATCTTCAAGCAGCTGTAAAATTTAAATTCAAGACCATGGTATTTACCCTAGACTAATGGAATTACTTAACAGTTCATTACCATGGAGCAAATTAATTACATGGTTTAATCGCATGCTAAATTATTCGTGTGCTCCTAATCAGATTAACGACTACATAACAGAGCCTGTATGGCATTTAGAAGTCATTAACTTAAATAGCAGAGTAAGTGAAAGCTAGTAAATGACAGACAAAGCATTTCTGAGTTCACTTCTGCACAGCCACTCAGGACTCCAAGCACTCACACATTTACTATCAATTAGTCCACCTGATAAGATTAATCATCTTGACAGGTCTAACATTAATCAGTACATTTTAACTTAGTGCAGTTTTGTATGTCTTGCAGTTCATATCAGTTTAAGATATGATGTATATTGATTTAATCTGCATCTGTAATATGCAGATTGAAGCTAACTTTAAGTCTCAGTTAAATGGATGCAGAGTCAGCACATGAACATATCTATTCAATACAGCTGTTCGTCAAAATAACTGCAAAAAAAAAGTCTGTTTAAGAAGTTCTGTGTTAATGAGAAACAGTATGATTGGCTTTCCACTGGCTTTCTCTGTAAGATCATACCACCATTATTCCCTGACCCTATTCATGCTGATTTGATGCTTTAAGTCTGCACAAATCTGAATATATAAACAGTGAGCAACTACCAAAAAACAGCTTACTGCATCCAGCAACTGCATAAACTACTTTGTATAGACATGAAGATTTTGTGAAAAACAGCACAAAGTTGAAAGAAATACTGAATGAAACCAGCAAAGGGAGAAGATTATTGAGTATATTTAAATGCAGCACTGCCAAAACACGTTTTCATTAGGTAAGGAATAACTTATGAAGAAAAGTTGACCTTTGTTCAAACCTTTCACAGAAATCTTAAAAAGCCTGTTAACATCTGCCTCCACTCGCACTGCTAAGATCAGGAATATAAAAGACTCAAAATTTTAAAGTATATTTTGATGAAGCATCTCACATACAGAAATAGGCTATGGCCACACTTACCAAAGTGCCTTAACAATGTATGAGCATTTTCAGATACCATCCAAACAAGATCTCTAAAACCTTTACACTGAAACAATGACTTCTGATACGCATTTTTATGACACAGCTGTTGATGACACATTCTAAGCCAAGAGCTGTAGGAGGAATGCTTTTATTTTTTTAATTGGTGTTTTTTCCAAGGTTACAGTGTCAAGTATTTCCAAATATATGGAGACTAATCAGTTTATTTTGCAGACTGAATTTACTGAAAGCCAATGTAATGTATAAACTGGGTACACTGCTTTATTTTTCATGGACTTCAAGTAACTTTTCTTCCAGATCACATTTTGGAACATACCGTGGCATTATTCCAGCCATTTCAATTATCACAGGTCCTGAGGGAGTTCTTGACATGGAAGGAGCAGAAGTGGGGTTTGGCTTCTGTGTATGCACTTGTACACACTGAGCACACAGATGCACACACAGTGTAGTGGAAGTAAACCTCTCCCTCCACATTTACCCCTTCTCAAATGTCAGAGACAAAAGCAATCACAGTTCTGCACTGCAACATTTGCTTTTAGACATCACAGACAAAATACGCAAACTCTGAACTGATCAACTCGAAATGAAATAGTCTGCAACAAACAGGTGCTCCAAAAAACAAAGCCACTCAGTGCAAAGCTGGCTGGCTCATGGAGAGCACATCCACCCCCACTGACGTTATGGCTTCCTCCTCTGCAGGAACTCCATCAATCCACCAACTGTCTCATTAAAAAAGTGAAACTTTGGAGCATATTCAACTGTTTATTAAAACAGAGCAGTGCAGTAACATTTTTCCTTTGCTGTTATTGTTATTTTCCACGGGACCATGAGGCATCAGGAAATAGATGTTTACAGATGAAATTCTCATGACTGCCCTGAGAAGCAGCTGAGAGCCTGAGTCCTCACCCACAACCACCGTAAGTATTTCTCAGATTCAAATCCACTTTGTGTGGGTTACTCACAAGAAGGAAAAAAATTCCATACCAGCTAGATCCCAGGACTTATATAAGACACACAGTGCAATAAAAAGAAGCAGACTACAACCCAGGACACCGGACTGTAGCTGGAGAGAGTTTCGTAAAACCCTGCTGGGGGCTCTCCTGGTCTAGTGGAACACCCAGCTCCTCTGAAGTCTGACCAGCAGCCTTGCCTCAGTAACCACTTTTATATGGAAACAGGGAGCAAGGCTGCTTGCACTGAAGCCTGTCAGCAAGAGTCTTAGGAACTGGCTCTCTCCCTCTAATCAGCACACCAGTTAACACCCTCACATCATTCAGCCCAGGGCTCTGAACAGCAGTCTCACCTGCACAACTATGTGGGGAAACTGCCTCTGTAGAAGAAAAATAGTTTGACTGTTCCTTTTTGTGGTTCTTTTACTGGATAAAATTAATATCACAGGGAGCTTTATTTCTGGAGAGATCAAAGGTTTCCATTTTTATAAAAACTTTACCACGTTTAAAAAAATTTTACCCTGTTTTTTTTTTTTAAGAAGTCATTAACAATGATACCATCTGCTCCTAAAAAATGTATGACACTTACCAAGCACACTTGAAACATGTGTAAGCAGTTATGTTCACAATAAGCACGGTGAGACTAACTGCTCTTAGGTTCTACTACGAAGTGCACAGCAGCACTAAATAAATCACTTCCGTGGAGAGTACATTTTCCCCAACATTACTAAAACTGTGGAATGCCACAGCAGGTCGAGTTTTGAATTGCCCTGAGGCATAAATTAGTCCTGATTTTTAATTCATAGTTCACAAGTTTTTCTTCAGCAATCAAACTTGGTAATATGTGACTAGATTCATACATTTAAAATAAAAAAAAGGGTCACACTTAAATACAAAGAGTTAAAACTCTCCCCTGGTAACACACTGTCAACAGCACATGAAATATGACAGGCCCTTGTGAATAACAGCATTTCCTAAGGACTGGGATGCTCCTTTCTGAAAGTTCAGAATTATTAGACTTCATTTACAAACAGGAAACAGAAACACAGTGAGGTTACAGAGAGTGACAGAACCCAAGTGAGACTGCAGAGGAGCTCAGAAGCAAGGCCAGACTCCGTGTCCAAGCTGAGTGTTCCCAGTGCTAGGGATGCTTCTTGCACTGCTGCTTGTGGAGGAATCGAGAATGGGCAGTTTAGCTAGGGATCAGCTGGCTCCCTGGGCACAGAAAGGCAGGAAAACAGCACAGAAGCAGTTTTCTGTATGGTTGTTTTGCCTTGTTTCAGCTACAAAATAGGAGAAGTCACTCATAAATTGTTTTTCAAGTGTGCTTTCCTCTGTATGAGAAGGCACGGTAACCACAACAAAGAGGGCTTTGGTTAAGGAGATCCCTAATGACTAGGTCACACATACTTTACAAGCATTTTTACAAGTAGCTTTTCACTATTCTGACCTTCTTACTTTCTTGGTGCAATTAGCATAGACAAATCTCCCAAGCAAAGATCCATGGTGTGATGAATGCATCCAGAGTTCTACCATCTGGTTTCAGAAATATTAAGAACAGGGATATTGGATAGCAAGTTTTATCTACTGTTATCATAACCAAAGCAAGAGGTATCTAGAATTTCTCTTGTATTTAATGACATTACAATTGTGTACACTTAGACAGGACTAGCCAGTTCAAGTCTCATAAACTCCTACAGCAGACAGACAGCAGCTGTAAAGTCTCATGCAGCAATTTAACACCAGATAACAGCTTTTCAGCTTCACGCCATGAGCAGTCACAGGTCTGAATCCCCTATAACGCAGTGTATTTCTGTGATGTTTGATCCAAAATTACACCACTGTATTCTGATTAAGCTTCCTGTAATACACACTGGATATGAATTAGAACAGCAAGTAGATTCAAACTACATGTAATTTAACTGTCATTTAAACCATGATGTGTTATCTACAATGTTTTGATATGCATTTTCACCTTCACTCTCACTTGTAAAACACATATTTTTTTGTCTATTTGCTTCACTAGTGTGCATTTAAAAAGTCAAGCAATCAGTAGCCTAAATAACACTGTAAGTAAGAACTAGTTCATTAAAATGCAGTATAATGATTTTTCTCTGCAATGAAAAATGGCTTTTAAACATTTCTAAGAGTCACTAATCCCTCTGTCAAAAGTTGGCTACTAGAAATTGACACAAAGGGCTTGAAGCCATCAATTTATTCAGGATTGAATTTGAAAGCCTTAATTAATATATCTCTATTGTTTTGGGTAATAAAATATGACAATTAGACCCCAATCAGAACTCTGCATACTGAACATCATAGTTATCACCTCCTGTAGGAATGACCTGTGGGATCTGTGAGGATAAACTGCAGGGCTACAGGCTACTATTGATCCCTCTGCTTAGACAACAGTGGTAATAAAGGCACTTGCAGGTAAGACAAAAATTATCACACTACCTCAAATGACAGCAGGGGATGGACAATGCTTCACGCCTCCCTCAGCTCAGCTGCAAGTTGTGACCTTCTCCAGCCATCCCAGCACCTACATGAAAGCAGGAGAAACAGAGAAGAGATGAGTTCTGAAACAGCAAAGGTCACCTGTGGTGGGAGGGCAGCATAACAAAATCCAAATGGGTGTCCTGGCACTGCTGTCCCTCAGAGAAGGCCACCGGCAGGGCAGTCTGCCTGGTGGCACCTGGGCTTCTCACTCAAACAGCAGCAGTGGCCTGGAAACCCGTGTCACTGAGGGCTTGCCAAGCCACAGGACCCTGTGCTAACCTTGACATTAAAATGCACAAACACAGACTTAAATGGCAAAGAGACCTCAGGGTGACTGATCAACGCTCATTCTTAATGCACATTCCTGGTGAAAATCAGCAGCATTGGAAGTAATCTCTGAACCACCAGGAGGATGAGTAGTACCTCACTACTACTACTTTAGACAGTAAATTACAGTGTAGTAACTTACAAACTGGTAATTTTAAGAAAATAACACTTCCTTTTTTCTCTAAAAGGACAGTGTCTAATCTTAGGAAGATGGCATGCTGTTGAAAAAAAAATATCACGTCATTTGTTATGTTCAGAATTCCTAAGCACATTATCACTGCCATGATATTTGTCACAGCAGCAGCACCCAAAATGGTTTTGAATTAGAAGTACTTGCATGTTTCACAAAAATAACATAAAATCAACATGGAAGGCTACTTCTTCCCAAGGATGCAACTCAGCTTTTAAAAGCATTTTAAAAAGTCAGCCATGGTGCCCACATTATTTGAATAATTCATACTAATCTGGTTTCTAGTGGGTGGGACTATGAAAAGAAGACGAGATTTCATAGTATCTGGCTCTTTAAATGACCAGGGAGAAAAAGCAGTCTGCAAAACACCACAAATAACACCTAAAAAACCCCTGTGTACATTCAGACTGAATGCCTAGGGCCACACTGCCTCAGCCTTAACAAGTCCTTAACAAGCACAAAGAAAGAGAGTTTTCCTTGACTCAGTTAACACTACCCAAAGAAAGAGCAGCAAGATCTTTTTGTGCCCACAGAATTGTCTTCCTTTTATGTTCATAATTTTAGTTATGGGCAGATCACTAAATAATAAATAATGAAAAGCAAAATGTGATTGTGAGTGAAAATTTCATTAGTATTTATCTGGAGTTCTTCTCCAGTGCAATGTGTAAAAGGCTGTCACTTCTGTATTCATATTAAAAAAAACGAAAACAACAATGCCCAACTACCAAACAAAAAAATACTTGAACTTAACTGAGAGAAAAACTAAACAGATATTTGAAAAGAACAGAAGGTATTTTTCAAGGAAAACCAAGAATAATATGCAATATTATCATAAAATAAATCATCCTATGTGTGTTTAGCTGAAGTGAAACCTGTAAGCAGGGGTCTCTCCTGCTTCACAATATACTCCATAATATGCACAGCCAAGTGCTATTATTTCAATTTTTAGAAAGAGCCTGCACATACAATTCCACTAGAGTCTTATGTTCATTTAATTTCTGATTTTCAAATGAACTCTGAATTTCAGAGAGAGTAACTGACCAGTAAGGTCACAGCCCTTTTTTTCCCCAAATTAAAGGGACATCTTAGTCTGAAACAAAGTTATGAAGTCTAAGCCAGCAGCTGACTGAAGCGAGCTACCAAGGACTACAGACAAATTTCGGTTTCAAAACACTTGACAGGGCATTAGCAAGGGGAAATGACCTTTATATGACAAAGTCAGAATCCTATTACAATAGGACAAAGAAAATTATTCCAGTAGTCTTTCCAAAATATTTTGAAATCCTGCTCAACAGCAGAAAAGATCTCTTAGCTACTTTATGGGCAACAAAGGGAAGTGTCCCAACTTCTGATTACCTGATTGTACTCAGAACATTCTGTTTCACTCTTGGCAGCTGTGACAATGTGCTCCAACCCTTGCCTTTTTCTGCTTGAGCAACAGCCACCAGTGGTGGTTGTGATGGCTACATCTGGCTTACAGATATCAACACAATAGTTAAGGGCTATAAATCTTGCTTGACACCTAGAAGCTCTAAGCCTTGTTCAACAGCTAAGGGCTTAGTTGAGCATGCGCCAACTGAAATGCACCGCTATGTAAATATGACTGTAAGTCAATCATCTTACTCCATAAATAGTGGGCAGCCTGAAGCCTGTCCAGCCCTCCTGCACAGCAGCAGGCTGCGTGCCAGGATGTCCCCTTGAGTACAGACAGCTCTCAAGGCTACTCCTTGAGAATGAAAGATTCCTCACCAGAAAAAGATTCTTGACAAGTGATTAATAGCACCCCAAATTTTGAAATCTTGACATAAAATATTGATTGTGCACACATAATCCTTTAGACATAAACTGTTGACCAAGTCTGGGACTAAGTCTGGATCCAGCCACAACTGAACTCTTCTCAGAACATTTAGAACACAAGGGGGTCCTTTCTGAACCTCAAGACTCAACGGCAGGGTCTCCTGGACAGTTTTGTCTGACCCCATCCTCTGTGCTCCAAACAACCAAATATACCTTGCCATCCAATATTGTTAAACTGCTGACACATTTGCCAAACTTTTGTTAAATCGCTGTTCTACATCAATTGCTAGTTCTCTCTTTCAAGTGAAGTGAGCCACTCCACCTGCGACAGCAGCAAGTGGTGATAGCACAGAACATGCCGGCAGCAACATCGTTTATTTGCAATATTGCAGTTTAGAACAAGACACACATGCACAAAGACAGTTATACTTGCACTTGGCTCTGACTGGTCATTATGTGTGAAAAACAGGTACTACTGTGCATAAGGTAATGAGCTAGATATTTAAATGACTGAGGAGTCTCCCTTTAAATGGAAAAACTGCAGCTTCAGCAAAAGGAGAACATAGATTCATGTGAATAAACAATACAGGTGAGGCTTTTTTTTCAGAAACGTATATTGCCAGAAACATAATTCATCATTGTAACCCATATGGCAAACAAAAGGACTGCAGCACTTAATTAAGACAGGGCCTGTCCAGACTAGTTTGCTTCACAAAACAAGGAACAGACTCAGACTCATCACTTCCTTTACTAGGCTGTGAGGATCTTTGCCCATTATTATCTTCTCATTATGTTCTAAGCTAACTTGTCAAAAAGTGATAATCTGCACAAGATGAGATGGATCCAAATGTGCCAAGAGTTCTTTTGGTCTTCAAAAGAGCATCTAAGGAAAGGCCCAGTGCTGAAAAAAAGTTGGAAAGGCTTTCATCCCCATCCCATGTAAAATCTAAATTGAAAAACTGATGAAGTACAAACTAGGTAAGGGGAAAGTGAAATGCACTGAAAACTGGCTGAAATGCCTGGCTGAAAGGGTTTCAGTCAGTGTCACAAAGTCCAACTCAGCGTTAGTAACTAGTGATGCCGCCCAACAGTAAATGCTGTTTAAATCTTCCCTAACAACCTTCTTCAGTGAAGAGGTGACAGAACAGTGGAAGAGATTGCTTAGAAAGATTGTGGAGTCTGAGGCTACCCAAAACACAGATGGACATGGCTCAGCACAACTCCACTAATGAAATCTCACTCTGAGCAAGAGAGTTGGACTAGATGATATCCAGGGATCCCTTTCAACCTCAATAATTGCATGATTCCACAATTCTCTATGTTTACCTAATTGAAAAGCTGAAGCCAGCAGTCAAAAAAAAAAAAAAAAAAAAAAAAAAGGAAAAAGGAGGGTATAAGTGACATGGCACAAAGATAGCAAACTATGGACACCCTGTGACTACATGGGCCATGGACAGATTTTATAACTTTCAGTAATTAACATATAGGAGATCTAAAACCAACCTGTGGTACTCATTTCCCCTGCTGCCCACCCTCAGAACTCAGAACTGCCCCTTGGAGCTTCTCCAAGGGCTCTGAGCTTTCTCTTCTATTCTGTCTTCAAGCCATCTTTTAGTCCTTGCAGGTGCTTTTTCAAAGCAATATGTCCTTGGCAAAGTGTGAGAAAATGTGTAGTGACTTCTAAACACCACTTAAAATGTGAGAAACCTAGAAAAGCTGATTCAACCTCCATGATTCTAAAAATTTACAAAATATGCACTAAAATCCTTAGGTGTCACAGGAGTCTCACCCCTCCATTATGCTGGCCTACCAGCAGATGCACCCGAGGATCTCTGGCACCTGTGATAAACATTTTGCAGAGCATTTGTACTTCTAAGATTTGGCCTAAGGAATCCTAATCCTATTTTTATTCTATTTCTCCTGTATTTTACTTCTTGCCATTTCCATTTAAACAATTACTCAACAACTAAATTCAAAGGACAACAAACATAATTTGCCTGAGATGTATTCTAATTGTATCTGATAAGCACTTTATTCATCTCTCTACCCTGCATCAGTTGTGATGTGTGGCACTTGCTGAGAGTCTTAAACTACTTTCTCCTAAACCTGCTTTGAAAATATTTATCTTAAACAGAAGGACTCTTCACATGTAATTTTAAATTTTCTCCAATCAAGGATTTCCATTCACTTGATGGTAAGTTGAACATGAGTCAGCAGTGCCCTGGCAGCCAAAAGAGCCAGCTGTGTTCTGGGGGGCATCAGGCACAGCATCACCAGCCAGTCAAGGGAGGTGACTGTCCCATCTGCTCTGCACTGGGGTGGCCTCACCTCGAGTCCTGGGTGCAGTTTTGGGCACCACAATGTAAGAATGACATCAAGTTGTTAAAGTGTGTCCAGAGGAAGGTCATCAAGATGGTGAAAGGCCTTGAGGGCAAGATTTATGAGGAGCATCCGATGACACTTGGCTTGTTCAGCCTGGAGAAGAGGAGGTTGAGGAGGGACTTCATAGCATGGTACACCTTCCTCATGGGGGGCAGCTGAGAGGGAGGTACTGATCTCTCTGTGGTGATCACAGGCAGAAGTGGACTGAAACTGCACCAAAGGAAGTTCAGGTCTGACATTAGGAAAAGGTTCTTCACTGAGAGGGTGATCTGTCACTGGAACAGGTTCCCCAGGGTCATGGCACCAAACCTGCCAGGAGTCCAGGGAGTGTGGGAACAATGCTCCTTATTATGTATTTTGATCTTATGTGGTCCTGCAAGGAGCAGAGTTATACTCAATGATTCTTATGAGTCCTTTCCAGCTCAAGATGTTCTGTGATTCTATGATTCTTAGGTTCAAACTTGTTACCTTCAAACACTATTTCTCTAATATAATGAGGTTTCGTAACCTCAGCTGATACATCATGCAACGGTGAACTTATTCCTTAAAGTCTCTCATCAGCTTTCCCCTTCCCACACGTATTCCCTAAATTATTTCAAGGAAACTCTGACAAAACTCGTAAGAACCTTCCATCATCATTCCCTTTTTCTTCTGTTCAGAGAGCTAAACTTTTTAATCTGTTTTTCTCCTTTAACCTTTACACTTGCCTCACCAGCATACTCTGGACAAGGGATCACATTCTAGTTCCAGATTGGAGCCTTTTTCACCCCCTTCTCAATCTATTCATATCCTTAGGAGACTAACAATAAATCTTGCCCTTCGTGTTTTAAATACTTCACTAAACCACATTTCTGTTCTCACAGACTTGGCAGTCTTTGCCTCTTTGACATAACAATAACCGGAACATTTTCTTAGCAGCACCAAGCGGAGTAACAACTGATATTTGTTTTGGCACTCCAAGTAGGCATGAAAGATGAATTTATGTTTTCCACTGCATTATGCTTACAAGTGTGTATGTGGAAAGTATAGCTCAAGAGATCTGCACTACAGTGCAGGGCCAAATACAGGAATTAATACAACTCTTCAGCTTTTTAAAGAAACCCACTAGTGTTGTAAAGGATACAAATAGGCAAGAAATCCAAACTTTCTAAGTACATAGCAATTTCCCTTGATATACAAGAGAGCTCTTGTGGTATCCACAAATTCAGACTGTCTTCCATAAGTGAAATACGTCATTTTCCCAGCTACAGTTAATTATCTTCTTGGGCTGGAGGAATGTTATGAAGAATAGTTTAGTCATTGTTTATAGACAGTATTTTGAGATCTGGGCAGCTGGAAATCCAGAACTCTATTAGCTGAAACTGTTGCTGACATATCTGTAACTTAAAAGGGAAAGTTTCTTGATAAATTAATAGGGAAATGTCAAGTATAAGATTAGAAAAAAAGATGCATTACTGGATTATTATTGCCATATCTTGTGTCCATGTTTAAGAGACTAACAAACTTCAAAAGAGCATGAACCTAAAAATGTTTGAAGTCTGGGGCAACTTTTTATAATCAAGATAACAGTCCCAGTTTATTGAGAAAAATATGTAATGAATTACTGTAACTGATAATAATCCATATGTGGAAGAAGCAATAAACACTAGAATGCTCTTTATGAAACATAAGAGATTATGATGAATTGAGAATAGAAGTAAGGAAAAAAAAATCTTCTGTAAGGCCGAAACAAAATGAAACTGGAATTTACCAAAGGCTGAATAATAGTAATAATAATAAAACTCCTTATCACATCAACTTGCTTTTCACATAAACAAATTACTGAGTACAAGTTGCTGCTCACCTGTAACAGAAATAAAGAAAATATGGTGGTGCAGAAATGTCAGACATTATCTGGTTCAATCCTGTAAAAATACTGTAAAAAGGTAGAAGAAAGAAAATACAGAATTTTCCAAAAGGAAATACAAAATTAAAAGAAAATCGCCTCTTAAATGCATAGTACCAAAACTGTTACTGTTCTAAGAAAAACAGTGTATAGAATTATTTGACAAACTGTTGGTACAGAAACATACAGACAATACATATTGGCTGAAAACGCTCATGACTAACCAGCATAGTGGCTAAAGTTTAGTGTTCTAAATACAGGGCTTGAAATTCAGAGATTTAGATTTTATTTTAGGTTTACTGGTGCCTTAGTTTGTAACGAGCAAAGTTAAAACCTCCATGGTTCTCATTTCCTCCCTAATTTTTGAAATGGTGTAGCCTTAGGACATTGTTCTCGAGAACAAATGAGGAAGATTTAAGGGATGGCACCAAATTTACCTCATCTCCATCACTGCTATGTTTCAGCTTAGTTTGGCTGTCAAGTCTTGCAGCTGCTACCCTAAGCATTATTAAATATCTTTATTTTTACATGACTGGCTTTACAAGTTCTACAAATGGCTCACATTGAGACGAAGCATTACCTGTGAGTGGCCACTTTCTTCAAACTTCTCTTCACTCAACAGCAGACACAGAAAGTCCACTTTGTTGTCATATCCCAAAAGAGCTACTCTGCCTCTGGCCTCACCGACTGCTCTGTCACTTCTGTTTCCTCAAAAAAGTTAACATTTGCCATTTCAGTTTCACAGGGGTCAGATTTCCCTGACACAGGAAACACAACTCTTTATGAGCATATTTCACCCAAAATTACGTAACAAAATGGATGGATCTTTCTATAGTTTTGAAGCACATCCTCACCTTTTCAGTCCTGAATTGCACTTCCTCAGGCCTTTTGAAGAGTCAGGGAATCTGGACATCACTTGGCTATGCAGAGCAATGCCTAAAACCTGCACTGCAGAGCACACAGATCCAAGGTCAGCATTACTGGCGCTACCAAGAAAGAGCGCATGTGAATGCATTAAGCATTAAAGGAAGGGGTTTACAGGAGTTTGCCAAGAAGAAAGATGTTGAAGTCAGCCAGCAGCAAAAAGTGCAGCTGGAAGTGCACGTGTATGAAGGGCTGAAGGGCTAAAATGCAGCCCTTCCACCCACTCTAGATCCCCAGCCATGCGCTGTTCTTGAGCTAAGCATCCAAGCCTCATCAGCTGCTCCTGCAATATGATGAGATACTCATCGCTTCAAGTACTACTGGAGTATGAGTGAATGTACTAATTACATTAAAAATAAACATTTTGCTAATAGAAAATACAGGTCTGAGTTTTATTCATCAACAATCACTATTGATGTCTCCTGTAAGAAGGAGCAAGAGCAACTAAGATTTACATTTTAGTTGTGGCTTTTCTATTGCCCACTGTTAGTTTTTTGTGATGAATTATTTGCAAGCTACATATGTACTTTATGTATTTTCATAATCTAAATATATTTCTCTTAGGGCAATCCTCCACAATTCTGGAAAACAAATACTCTTAATGGTAGAGAGTTGCCTGTTTAACAAAGCCACAGGAGCCATATACGCTATGGCTTTCAATAGCTGTTTTCCAAACTCTAAAAATTGCTGAAGACGACACATTTCTTGTTGGTTTTAGTCTTCTCTTTCTTCATGCTTTCAAAATTTCTAGTTTCTAAAATCGAAATCTGAAGAATGACCTTATAAGAAAAAAGCTAATAGATCAGGAAAGGAAAAAACCCAACTCTTATAGGTCTCAGGCAAATGCACTAAGCATTTTAATTCAGAGCCAAATGTTTAATTTGGGGAGATCTCAAATCTGGCCTATAACATCCAAGAAAATAGAGACTCAGTAGAGATATCCCATGTCACAAATTTTGAACCTTATACAGCAATGACACTATCTAGTCGATTTCTTATTTTTCCTCCAGTCCATTTTAAAATCAGTCCCCATTTGCCTTTGTTTATTACTCAAATTAATAGAAGGAACACAACTCCAGAATACCTCCCTGCAAGTTCATCACAATGAGGCACTTGGGAAATCTGAGCATTTAATCCATAGCCCTTTCATTCATACTCCCTAAGACTGCCTAGGCTTGCATATAGTTATACATTTAAATTGTAGGACTTCTGTATATGATATGAGTTTGTTTCATGTTGTGAGTTCTTGTCATAGCTGTCATTTGTTTTAAGTTCCACTTATGACTTTCTTGTATGTTTTCACCTATGCTGCCTCTTTAGCTTAAAGTATTTTTGATATATCTCAGGAAATGCGAGACAACATGCCGCCCAGCTGATGAAAAACAGAGTCCAACTATAAGGGCACCAGTATCAAAAATTAAGGTTTCTTTACAGGTGGCTAACTAGGAAACAGAAAGTATCTGTGGCAGGAATTTTTTTGGGGTGGGATGGTCAGAATTTACACAGAAGCAGAGGGTGTTTTACCTGAGGTGTCAAGTGAGAATATGTATCTTGTGTAATTCACATTTTTGGCCAATTACTTCTCCATTGATTTAAGCCTGTTTTCTCTTCTAAAAATATTAAATCAACAATCTTAAATCAGACTCAGGAATTCAAGGAGGCCTATTTTCAGGGGCTGGCAGGAACACCACTGATGGTAGGATTCAGACAGCCTCCAGCCTGTACCCAATATTAGACTGAATTTGGAATATAAATTTCCTTATGTTTTTACATTATGTCATATAAATATTTATTGGCAATTCTCTCATGTTTGGTTACACAGTACATGTCAGAAATGTCAAGTAACTGCAAAAAAGAATAAGGTAAACTCACTTAACACTTTCAATTAAAAGAAAGGAAGAGTGCTTTCTCTTCCCAATTCAGTTTGCAGACATCACGAGGGATCCCTGAAGAGATCAGATAATCTCTAATAACTTCCTTAGGAAACACTTGTAACTTGATGGCAAATGATGTCATTAAAAATTAAAGGATTTGCAGTTTTCTTGCATTTCTAAGGTATGTTTACCAACGTGCTTGTAAATTTAACTTCCTCTGTAAAAAAGTGACTTGCAAGTTACCAAGTACTCACAATTATTTGCAAGAGAAAAAGAAGTCACAGCAAAGAAATGTGAGTTTTTCATTTCTACTTGACCTCAAGACTATTTCAGAAGTTTCATCATAATGGACTAATTAATGCTGACAGTAACTGAGTAGGAGATGTCACAGAAAATGCTCCTGGGCATAATAACTACAGTGTCTATAAATGCATGTGCATTTATACAGATGTAAATTATGGTTCCTTGTTCTTCCACTTAATGGTAAGTTTAATGTAAAGTTCATTTATTCTTCATACATTTCTCTAAAACCAATCCTCATTTTCTATTACTGAATCATTAACTCAATGAAGCTCTAATTTACCTTGTCAGTGTTTAAGAATCTAGACCAGGAGTTCAAGGGTTTTATTTTGTTGCCATGTGAATCTTTGAAAAGATTAGTTACAAGCCGCTATTTCCATATGAGCGCAGAGAAAGTCAATTTTCTGAAAATAAAAGCCGAACATGATTTTAAAAAATAATACACCAAACTAGGAATGAAAATAAGTGATCTATACAGATAAAGAAAAAACAAGTTTTACTGAAAGGAAACACCGGTTTAAAAAATAAAAATAAAAAGGCAGCATAATTCAAACAACTCTCAGTTGAAATCGTCCTTCATAACTCTGGCGCATGCTACCTTGCCTTGCCAAAAATAATGAATTAGAACAGTGGACAGCTTAGATTGCCAGAGCAGCTTGAATTATAGAAGACATCACTGTCAGACTGAAAACTTACAACAATGATACTTTCAAAGATAAAAGTATCATTTCAGCATTTGGTCACAGATCTGAAAAAATGTAGAGATAAATGGATTTGTGCAATGTTAAGAGTGCTTTGTTTCCTTCTAAAGTACCACTAAGTCCTCAGACCACACACTGATATCAAAACATTGTGATAATTTTATGACTCGTAACTTTTGATCAATCTGTGATTTGACCTTTCTATGAAATACAGTTTATCTCTGTAGCTGATTACTCAGAGACCTAAAATGAAAGAAACTGCTTCCCGCAACTTGAGTTGCAACAGCAATGCGAGAAGCTGAAAGTGCTTCACACCACAGTGAGTGCCTTTCTCCAAACTCATGAATTTTGCATGAAAATTACCACAAAAAATCAGACCCAAATACTAAAGCAAGATGCAGTGCCATGCCATGACTGTTGTTTCTAAGTGTTATTAGCCTTCCACAGAGAGCCCAGCAGAGATCGAATGAGCTACACCCATCTGCCTGCAAAAGCCAGTTCACAGAATACTGCAGCAGAATGGGATTTATCCAGCGATAGCTTTTCCTACCAGAAACAATCCATTCCTGCAACCACAGCTGAAGTGAGGTCCATCAGGAGAAATCAGAAGAGTTTCACCCTAACAAAACTGAATTACTTTGCTAATTTACATAGCAAAGCCAGTCTCAAGCTAACAACACATCCTCTTTTTTCCTAAGTGTACCACAGACCCTCTCCTTCAGTATGTCCCAGCTGCCACAATGACTATGGAATATGTCAAGACTGGCAGGCAGAATACAAGTCATGCCCCTCACAGTCCTGTCTTTCAAAAGGAGTTCATACTCTTGATGAATGGCTCCTAAGAATCTTTCAGCTGCTAGATGAATAGGATGTGGTGGGACTTATCACATCTCTGAGAACTACACCTGTCAACAGGAAAGCAGTGTACAAATAAGGACGTATCTGAATGAGCACAGATGGATTCAACTCTGACAGTGCAAGAAAGAGCTCAAATGTCACTCACTGTGCATTAATAAAATTAAATGAGAAAAAGAAGGAGGGGAGGTCTAAAACAGCCTGGGAAGAGGGTGGAATGAAACATGTAGAGAGAAATTAAGAGTTTAATGAAGTATTACTTGCTATGTACACTTGGTTCCAAGGGATGAGAATGGCTGCACAGGCAGGGCAAGGCAGAAGACAAGAAAAGTCTGGTTGGGTAGACATATCAGTGAGGTGGCTGCATGCCATGTATCAAAATTTGCACATCTTATTCACCATGAGCCAATAGTCAGTCTATGGCAAAAATTTCATAATAGCCAAGAAAGTTTCAAAACAGGCCAACAAAACTCACAGGACAGCACAGTCTGTACCCGTGAACGGCCCATCTCCAGGCTGGCCCACAGGTCGGCTCTTCCCATGTGGGCAATGACTCAAGGACAGCATCACTCAGGCAGCATGGGTGGTGTCTCTCTACTACAGAGGCCCAGCTTCTCTTCTAGTTATCCAAAAAGTGCTTCAGGGGCACTTGGCAGAACACTGAACGAACTTTGTGTTCACTTTATGAGTCAACATTCAAGCTGTCCTAAGGCAGAGCCCAGGAAAGAGAAGGTAATTATGGGCTACATCAATCTTCCACTTACCAAGAGATTTCTGAAAAGTGCAGATAACAGACACCAGGGAGCTGCCTAACAGCTACACCAGATGGGTCACTGTCCCAATGCTGCCACAAGGGCACCAGCCAAAAGAACTCATCTATGACTCTTCCCCTCTGGTTTCTTTCATTTTTGAGGCAGGAAGAAAGGAGTGAATTAGTGCTGAAACAACTGGAAAATTTCCCTCAAGTACTAAGTATATGAAGAGGGTTTTTTTCCTCTATTCTAAGTCCTTCAGCTCCTTCCTCTTGCTCTCTGTCCTACTACTCCTCTCTTCCTTTCCTTCATGCTTTCTTCAGACCTTCCACACTTCTGCCTCTTCTTTTCCATTACAAATGTGTCCAGTGTTCCTCAACTTATAAAATTCTGTCTCACAGCCCAGAACCATCATGAGTCTTTCCACAATTTTCACCTCAAACTCATCAAACACCGTGCATCCACCTACTAAAGGTCATCGTCCAGTTTGTGGGCCTGACTCTCAAGGATGGATCTTTTACACCTCAGGAAAGTTTTTGTAGACCTGTTTTTGGAGGGAACTCTGAATCTGAATTTCCCGCTAGCTCTCCTTCGCTCTCCTCTGATTAAACTTCCCAAAATCAGTTTTTTTCTGGTGATGGCTTCCATGGAGTTCCTCGCTTCTACACTCACGGTGCTTCCTCCTTCCCCCTCATCTTTTGGAAATCTGACCCAGAAACACCAGCTTTGCTTTTATGTAAACATCATCTAACTGAGGATACTCCTCCTGCCTCTTACTCCAAATGAATTTGTCTTCTCACACTGAAAAATACAGTTGGGAATAAGTTTAAAATAACTGTAAACTCAAACTGAATTTCACAGAACTGAGTTTCAAAAAAAAGTGTCCAAAAATTCTTTTTTCCTTCCTTCTGAACTTAGTACTGACTTCAGTATTATATAAAAGAGGCAATGATTTGTTTCAAGACATTTTATGTTTAAAATGTGACCAAAATCTAATTTTAAAAGGTTAAAGGACAGCTGAAAATGAAAGAAAATATTTAAAGGCCACGGAAAATTATATTAATCACTCCATATTTTTCAGGTGTTTCAAGTAATTTTAAAAAAATAAATTAAAGTGAATTCTTGCCAGAAAATGAATTACTTGAACAGCTCTTGAAGCTACACAAAGCAGAAAGTTTTCAAGTTAAGAGTTCATAAGCCATTGATTTAATTTTTAGCAACAGATTTCATATAGCTGAGGCCCACTGTTGTTTGTTTTTTTTTTTTATTGTCATGTCAACACAAAAGAACAAATCAAATTTGCTTGGCATCATATTAGGGATGCTATCCATCTGAAGTGCCTCTATGTAATATAAAGAGTTCTTTATTTAAAGTATTTTGTTTCCTTCATTTTATGCCAAAATAATAGTAAATCAGAGCAATCAGAAAGCATTTCACCACCACTGCTTACACATTAATAAGCACAAACAACTCCTACTTTTAAATGATAGGAGCCTTCTCTACACTAAGAACAAACTCACACTGGCTTCTGATTAATCAAAACATATCAGTCACTGTGCTGTTAACTGAGTTGAGTTACAAACAGCTTCTATCTATGTTATTTCATAAATATGCATTTGTGAAAATAAAATGGCAATTGGCAGGTTTTGTGTTTATTATTAGAATAATAAATTGTGTTTATTATTAGAATGACTGCTGTATTTTTTCCTCTGAGGTAAACATGGTTCCATGCCATTTATTTAGGCAGATGTAAATTTCTGTAGAGTAATACTTTAATATGGAACTGAGCAAAGTAGAGTCAGTGAAGTGTGGTAGGCAGAAACATTAGGAATCCCAAAAGGTTCCACATGTTTGTGACAGATGTAGGCACTAGCATCTTGGCAATCCCAACTCCCACACACACACATCATGACCGTATTATGTGCTCAAGGAGTAAAAATGTCACAGAAAGGATCAGGGCAGAGTTAAGCATTAGGAATGTCCTATAACTGGCAAGAGACGCTAACCCAAATACCGTGCACTTCAGCTGCAGAATAGCGATTTTGACACTACTCATACATCTTACCTCGTTTTTAGACAGGGAAAACAAACTGGAGGGCTCTTGACTGAGCCAGCAGTTCAGTCACTTACCAACTAAGTTCTTATTTTTTTCTTACCTCAGAACTCATTAATCAAAAACTAATTATCTTCAGATGCCATTTTGTTAAACACCCCTGGAAGACACAAGCCCCCAGAAGCAGTGTGAACCCCCTAAAGCCACTATATAGCAAGTATAGAGTATCTACAACAGGAACAGGGCTTCCTGGGAATAGCCTACACCTCAGTGCTACTGATAACAACATGGATAACACCTGAATATTTAAAATGAAAAGTTTGAAAATGTAAGATATTAACACTTCATTTTTCAATTCATTATTTCCTTCTACACACTATGTGAAATCTCTAGGTTGTGGTATTTTCCCCTCCTGACTTTCCAAAAGGTTTCAACATATTGCTCCAGGGTCCTCTGGTAAACGAGTGAATCATGAGCAGAGAATACACCAGTTGAGGTACTCTGGAGTTGGATTCTACTCTTTGAAAGCAAAAAGGAGAAACACCTCTCATATAGCCAAAAAGAACGCACATAAAATGCTCCTCTTGTTTCCAAAGCGGACTAGCTAATTATGAATATGTGTAATATATTCACGGCTCCTAACACGAAAACCACCAGTGCCTCCCTATGCAACAGTTATATGGAGAGGTGGACTCAGCTACGAGTCTGTGTGGTAAGAACACTATGCTACCAAAAATACTGCAGTATAGGCACAGTCCCTCACCCCACTCCCTTTGCCCTGGACTGCTGAGAGCAATGGTCTGCACAGCCCCACTGCAGCCTCCTAGACAGACGGCTGCGTGTTGTTCTCCCTTAGCTCACTGGACAGAAAATGGGGGATTTTTAATGAAAAGCTTAAAGCTCTGTTTCCCACAATTCCTTTGCATGATTTACAACAATCATGATGATTTAAAACTGGCAACAGCAAACCAGAATGCTTGACTACTATTGTTTTAGTAGCATAACTAAATTACCCATTTGGGGCTTTTATAATTAGCTTGTTACATGCATATGTTATCACTTCCTAAAAAGTAATATTACCAGACGAAAAAATTCAGCAGGGAATAGCAACAGGAACAATATTCCGAATATAATTCCTAATCTGAGCCGCACTGACAAGTCCTTTATCACAATACATATTTTATACCAAAATATAATTTTAGAAACTTCTAGACAGTCTGATCCTTTCCATTCCAGACCTACAAAAAAGAATGAAGGTCTTTAAAAGTAAACATATAAAATTCCTGAACACTAAGATAATTGCACAGATGTTTAAGTATTTCATCAGGCCCTTAAAGTTTAATTAAGACTCTAAGCTACAAAGATATCTACTGCCAAAGCTAACACCAGCCAGATACCTGCTTCTTTCCCAAATTAGGATCATGAATTATGGCAAGATCCTTTTGTAAGCATGTATAATGAATCAGCCAGAAGTGTAAAAGGTCATTCTTTTCTTACATTCATTTTTGGGAGGAGATTTGTCATCAGCATTAGTAGGTTAATTCCACATGACTGACATGCAGCTGTGAAGCATACAGAACATTACAATAAACATCACCACACTCCTGTGCACTGTGGGATTACACAGAGCAAGACAGATGCAGAAGAAAGCTTGCTTTATATATCACACTGAGGAAAAAATAATGAATCACCTCAAGTGGGTGGCCCAGCAGAATTTGCTCTGTAAAATAACTATAAAGAAAAAAATTGGGGTCACCTGACACTTTACTAAGAAATTTGGATGTTTAATGAACCACAGACCTAAGAATTTCAGTGAAGAAAGTTGACAGTTCATTCTAATCAGATGCTTTCCTATCTGAGCACATTAAAACGGCGTTGCAACACTGGCAGACATCAGCCTGTACACACTGTCCTGCCAGCTGAAAAGTGAGCTGAGTGTTCTATGCAGATCCTCCCTCGCTGCTCAAATCCTGCCTTCCCAATCAGGTTTGTTTTACTCTGGTTTGGACCATGGAGAGACACCAACCCCTTAGAGGTATATTTCCTACTTGTTTATTCTGTATTTCAGATTTCATCCAGCCATCCTTGTGGCTTGCTCTTGTTTAGTCCAGGTTATATCCACCCAAGGGAATAGCTGAGAACACCAAACCAACTGCACAAGCAGTTGCAGAAACGTGTCTTGTAGTCAAACAAAGATTTTGCAAACAGTACCAGTATTAGCTACTCTTAAATGCAGCAGCAATTATGTATACACTGTGGGCACTCAGGAGCAGTTATTTCACCGCAAGAAGACACCAACACACAGGTGAGCAGTGCCAGCCTCTTCAAACACCTCCCTGGTGCTGGCAGCTGTGCGAGCATGAGGGTCTGCTTCACTATGAAAATCAAGTAAGTACTTGAAACCACCACTGTCACAAACACAGTGATCATTTCAAGAGCACTGTAATCTTTGAAAGCATCAAGAGATACTGACTGTGCCTTTAACTGTATGAGAAACCTGAAATGGTTGGGTTTCACTGGAGAGCAAGTGACCAGATCCCTACTCGGGTGAAATTATAATGGAGATATACAACATCATAGAAACCTACCTGGCTCTGTTTCAGGGTCTTTCCTGTTCTTCTATATCTGTCATACACTTATTTTATTCTGACTGAGAATATCAGGGATCCACAACTTCCTTAGACAGTGTACAGAAAAAAAACCCAAACAAACAAAAAACCCCAGCCTCTATAATATTAAAAAGAAGAAAGTCTCACAATTGTATGCATTAGTCACAGCTCAAGAGTCTGACAAATAACAGATAAACATTTTTTAGGCTTCTGGAGACAAAGGTGTCCTGTCCATGGATCGATTAGTGGTTTTCCAGAGTAACACTTGCAATTCTTTCTATCTCAAATCTTGAAGAACATTATGGTGTTTGTTCTTTGTGGAGATCATGTATTTCAGATATTACAAAAGCAAAGGAAAACAGGTACAAATTATCCCTCAGCTCAGTATCAGCCACAGTTATCTTCAGGTATATTCTCCTTCCTCAAAAAAATCCTGGTATTTCAGTATTATATTAATACAAATCAGTTTATTTTACTTAGATAGTCCTTTCCATTTAGGTCATTCTGCTTTGAAAGTAAATTACTTGCCAGTTGCCAGCTTTAGAAAGGAAACACAAAAAATGCAAATTAATTCATAGTTCAACAGAGGTAAGGAGAAATGCTCTTTAGCTATGGGTCATCATACATTCAAAGCTTTCGCAGCTTATATTTACCTTCTGTGCAACTTGAGCTTTCTTACTGAAAGGCAGAGATCGATCACCATCTGTAGAGATTGGGCTTGTGGTAATCAAGTAACTCCAACAAGAACTACATGATTTATTTATTATTGAGCCATCCTTCAAATTATTTAGGAGCAAAATTCAGTAGCTGCACTAGGGCAGAGTGATCTGTCTTCTCTCTAGACTACATTGGGAGATAGCTGCTGGCAGCCCTGGACAGCATGTTAAGATGGCACTTCCATCAGGTGCCAGAAGAGGCATCAAGAGCCTACCCAGCTTCCAGAAGCAGTCTACACACAGTGCATAAGAATTCTGCATAATATTCCAAGGAATTTTGACAGATTTGTTGAAACAATTTGATTGATTTCAGATATTTTCCCACTGTAAACTCATACTGCTGAATACAGCTCACACTTAACGTAGCTGTAATTATACTAAGAAGTACCATAATAAGTCCAACATATGTCAAAATACTGCTGGGTTTTGTTTGATTTGGGTTTTTTTTGGTTTTTTGTTTTGTTTTCTCTTTTTTTTTAAATTTTTATTTAGCCACTAGTTATGTATATTCTAGTAGTAATAATAGTAATTGATACATATAAACAAAAGCAGTTACAGACCCAAAATCTTACATGCTGAAATACTGGACCATTAAAGCCAAGCTTCAATGGTTTTAGTTCAGACGCTCATATATTTTCAATATAAGATGGACCACCATGAAGCTTCTGAGGAAGCTGCTATGTATTTATAAGCTTTTTCATTCTAGTAAAGCTAGATTCTAATAGATAGTACTGCTCAGTGACGCAGTGCTGGCACTCAAAACTTGTGCGGATGCAAGCACTAGGTACTCTGATTTGAACACATTACTGCACTGACTGCCAAAACCGCAGGACAGCACCAAAGTGTGCACACACAATTCAAAATGTATTGATGCTAAATACGAGGTTCTGGGAAAAGAGAACTTGCTAAAATTAAATTTTAACATTTAGAGATTAATTATGTTATTGAGAGAAACTTCCTAGTGGTTTGATACTACAAGAAACCAATTATACAATAAGCACAAGAAAAGAAAAATAGAAATCTTTAGTGATGCCTCTGTTGGAAAGCCATTAAAAACAGTTCTATATGATTATGAAATTGAAATCGAAATGCTGTTCTCTCCTTTCAGACTAGATCTTCACTGAGCCAAGGCTTTTCTCCTGTTCAAAATTCTTGGCCAATTTGGCCTTAGTATCGATCAGGACATTTCTTTATCCATCACAGTAATTCATGATTGCTTTTTTTTCACTAAAAAAACATCCAAAACCTGTCTAGACCACCAGCTTGCTGAAGCCATAATGACCTACCTCCATACGGAAAGACAGACGAGGAGCAAAGGGACTAGTTTCACATTTCCCCATCTGGGCTGGGTCTAAACCAAGTCTGGGTCTAAACTAAACACGGGAAAGTTCCCAGGCACATTGTTCCTGCAAGGGCATTTACCCATTTCTCATGAAGTCTGGTTATGTCTAGAGCTAAACTGTTACTGTGATCCCTGACAGATCCCCAGGTTGGGTCAATTGCTTACCACAGCTGAAAGCAATTCTTACGCACGTTTTAAGAACAAAATATGTTGATAGCAAAGGGGTGCATCATTCGGCAGGTCCCAGACCCGGGCCTGTTTAAGGTACCAATCCATAGCCCCCAAGCAGCCCTTTCCACACTCTGGAGACACTCATCTCAGAGGGATGCTGGAACACCATTTTCAAGGGGTTGTGACAGCAGGAATGCTACAGCTGTGCCTTGCTGCTTCCTGACCTCACTTGGAATAACCCTGCAGCTCTTCCAAAAATACATATCCAAGGAGGGCCCCATGCAGATGATTTTTAACATTCTGAGAAAAAAATGTAAATATCTCTGCTGGTTTTGAATAGTGTAAATCATACCAGCTGTCAAGCCACTTTTAGTAGAGGTGCAGTCTCATTAACAGAAGCTATTAACAAAGACCAAAACTGTGGAGGTCCATAAGAGGCCATGTGGGGAATGACACAACATAATATGGAGAATACAAAATTCTGAGACTGAAAAAATACAGGCCTTGTAACAGACTATATTATGCCTAAGTTTAAAACTGTTTACCATAGTATTGGATGTTCAAAAGAGCTACAAAACATTTATAATTTTCTATTATAAATATTTCTATTATATTTGAAGTATGTTTCTGTCTCACTGTCACGGCTAGGCTTCGTGAACGAAGATTTGGGAAGGGCTCTACCCACGCTTGCTTCAAGTGGGTGAATCCTTCGAGCCTGCGCAGCGCGCTCAGAACTGTCCCCACCCTTTAGTCCTAAGGTTCATCTGCCAGGGCCCAGCAAGCTTGGACGGTGGCAGTGAAGTCCTCAGGATGTAGGTTTAGTTAGAGTATCCTTCTCTTAGATGGATGGCCTTACAGGGCTAAGCGAGCTCCATCTGCCCAGGTTTGGAGTTAGAGTTGTCCTTCTCCTAGGATGGTTGCCGGGAGGCTGGTGAGCCCATCCTGCCCGTGGACACACTTTGTCTGACCCTTCAGAGAGGAGACCCTACCGGAGGCACAACCACCGCCAGCATAGCTCACAACCTCAAAAGGGCACGCAAGCTTCTCCCCCATGACATGGAGAAGATGTTTCTGTAAAGGAGGGTATTTTTAACAAATCACATTTCTCATCAAATATATTACAGATAAATATGCTAGTCTGTAGTAACCCCTGGGAAAGAAATCTTTAGTAATGGTTATTATTTGTACAGAGTAATGGTAAAATAAAAGTGCGTTGTGAACTTTTCTCCTGATTCTGAGTCTACATATGCCAGGACAAGACATCTGCACTATACTGATGTTTAAATTTTAATGGACTGGCTGTGGGCTGAACTATTTTGTTGCACTCCTTGTCCCTTAGAACATTTATAACTGCATCATCTCTCCATTGACTGGAGAAGTCACCTGTAAAGCACATATTGACTTGTAAACTGTGAATGATTATCATCTCATGTTGCTTTAAGATCCAGAGATGATGGATTATGCCAACTAGCTGATAAACTTGTAACCAAAGATTCAGAGTATAACTGCCCAGCCAAAATACAGACAGGATGGACAGAGTCAATAAGAACACAAACCAGCCTCCAAGGACAAATGACCTCTTAAAGAGACACATTAAAATCAGAACCTAGTTCACAAAAAAATGTTGCTTAAACTTAAGTTACCCCAAGTAAAATAGCCTGCCAAATTTTATAGCTATTTTTCCTAGTTTTCCATAATGTATCAGTCTCCCTTGTTGGCATAGATAAAACTGTGACATACATATTAAAAATGAGTCTAAAATGCAATCAGAATCAGACAGGAAAAACCATACAGCAATAAAGAGAGAATAGGAAATATTTATTAATTCAATCTTTACTAAAAAATCAGAAATTAATTCTTTTTCTTGTATTCTTTTAGGGACTACCACTTTCAGGTCATTTATAGCAAATCTTATAGAATCACAGAATGTGCCAAGTTGGAAGTGTCCCACAAAGAGTGCAACTCCTGGTCCTTCACAGGACCATTCCAAGAGTCACACCATGTGCATGAGAGCATTATCCAAATGCTTCTTGAACTCTGCCAGGTTTGGTGCTGTGACCACTTCCCCGGGGAGCCCAACCACTCTCTAGGTAAAGAACGTTTCTCTAACACCCAAACAAAACCTCCTCTGACTCAGTTTCAGGGCATTCCCTCAGGTCCCATCACTGGTCCCCAGTGAGACAAGAGATCAGTGCCTGCCCCTGCTCTTCCCCTCTCAAGGAAGTTGTAACTGCAGTGAGGTCTCCCCTCAGTCTCCTCTTCTCCAGGCTGAACACACCAAGTGCTCTCAGCTGGTCCTCATACGGCTTCCCCTCAAGGCCCTTCACCATCTCCGTTGCCCTGCTTTGGACACTCTCTAATACCTTAGTATCTTTGTTGTACTGTGGAGCCCCAGACTGCAGACAATATTCAAGGTGAGGCCACCCCAGTGCAGAGCAGAGCGGGACAATCCCCTCCCTCTCCCAGCTGGCCATGCTGTGCCTGATGCCCTCAGGACAGAGCTGTCCCTCCTGGCTACCCTCAGGACACTGCTGACTCATCTTCAACTTGCCATCCACCAGGATGCCCAGGTCCCTTTCCAAGGCACTGCTTTCCAGCATCTCATTCACCAGTCAGTATGCCTTACCTTCCACTAAGCATTTAGGGCAAGTCATATAAAATCATAGCTAAATCCCTTTTTAGGTAAAAATACATAAAGGGAAAACAAAGAGAAGTATCCCTTCAAAAGCTGATTACTTTCCAACCATAAAGAAATTCAGTTCTAAGAATCCAACTACTGAAATGTACACAAAGGGAGATAGGGAACAGAAAAACATGATGTGAATATCACCACTGGATGATTTGTGTCAAGTATTATCCATTCACTGATAATGGCAATCAAATCAAACCTCTAACTTCTAAGGGAACACTACAGGTAAGAAGGATGAAAGCACACCTCCCATCCCTTTTGTAGACAGCAGCAGAGCTGGCCAAGGTCTGTACCATGGGACAAGGCTTCAAAAATTGATGCATGTACAGTATGGGCAAATATAAACAAATAATAACCCTTAGAACAGAGAGGAAACTGTCATCTCAGCCTTGCCACTAAACCTCATTTTCTATGCAGGTAAATAATAATTTATGAAAACCTGATGATACAGAGAGTAGGCAAATTCTGTGTCTTTATTTTGGGATGGCCTTTAGTCAACCCAGACAGAAAATCACATTTACTTAAGATCGATAAAATTGTAATTCCTGAGGCCATAATTACATGTAAAATCAAAACCACTGCATACTTTACAACTAAAAGGCAGACAAGGGTTTTGAGACTTTAATATCACTCACTCCATCAAATATGAAAAACAATTACCAGAAAACTGAGACCAAACTAATGTCAGGGGGTTTTTTGGTGGGTTTTTTCCTCCTTGTTTGTTTTTTAAACTGAACTGATTGCAGCAATCAATAAATAAGTTTCAAAGAGCTCTTTCAGTAAAGGCCAGGCCTAGCCAGCAGGTATTACATTAACTGTCATTATCAATTAGGACTCACTGGGAACAGACATTATTTACAAAGCAAGAGTTCTGGGAATCCACTCATGTGTTAAAAGAACCTCTGTACTGCTCCAGAGCAACATTTGCAAAGCTAAGTGCAGCTTCATTAAGTGCAGCGCACACACTTCTTAATGGAGAGCAACTTTAATCGTCAGAGCCAATCTTTACCATGTAGTGTGGGATAAACACATTCATGTTAGGAATTTCAGAAATAAGAGAAAACATTGTTTGTTCATTTTTCTTCTGTTTTTATTTTTTCCCCCTAGAAATCGGCAGGATATCATAAATAAAGACAGCGTAAACTAGACGAACACCCTGCACAGTTACTAAAATCTGTTAGTCTTTAGCAGGTATAAATGTAGTAAAGAAAGGATGGTAAAAATGGTAAACTACTTCAC
>VWZG01008356.1:4763-24323 GCA_013396735.1 Grallaria varia | reverse complement strand
CTCCTTGTTTGTTTTTTAAACTGAACTGATTGCAGCAATCAATAAATAAGTTTCAAAGAGCTCTTTCAGTAAAGGCCAGGCCTAGCCAGCAGGTATTACATTAACTGTCATTATCAATTAGGACTCACTGGGAACAGACATTATTTACAAAGCAAGAGTTCTGGGAATCCACTCATGTGTTAAAAGAACCTCTGTACTGCTCCAGAGCAACATTTGCAAAGCTAAGTGCAGCTTCATTAAGTGCAGCGCACACACTTCTTAATGGAGAGCAACTTTAATCGTCAGAGCCAATCTTTACCATGTAGTGTGGGATAAACACATTCATGTTAGGAATTTCAGAAATAAGAGAAAACATTGTTTGTTCATTTTTCTTCTGTTTTTATTTTTTCCCCCAAGAAATCGGCAGGATATCATAAATAAAGACAGCGTAAACTAGACGAACACCCTGCACAGTTACTAAAATCTGTTAGTCTTTAGCAGGTATAAATGTAGTAAAGAAAGGATGGTAAAAATGGTAAACTACTTCACCTTCTGAGATCTATCTCCTCAATCCCATTCAGGCAGACATTGATCACTGCACAGTTTATGATGGAAATAGCCAAACACAGGAAAGAAAAAAAGGACAAGTATTTCTGATGAGTCATTTTGCTATTTCTCAATAAATCCTTCCCCTCCCCTCTCCAAATGCTTCTTCCAATGGATACAAACATCAGAAACACATTTATTAAGTCATTTGGACTTTCAAAAAGTTGCTCTTTTGATATTTTGATGATTACAACAAACAGATACATCATTGTAGCTGCATTTGACTTGAACACACAGAGGGAACCTGTTAGCTAATGATGCTGATGGTCAGCACAGTAACAGGCCAAACCTCTATTTTGGGTTATAAAGACCTGGAGGACTTGATTTTTGGTGCAACAATATGAGCCATCCATGGCACAGAGATAAACAGCAATCATTCCCTGTGAGAGTAGGCTCTAGAATGCTGTTAGTATTTGCATTAAGACACTGAAACAAACATGCAATGAATGTGTAAGTCTCTTTAAAGAAGAAAATATCTTAGGTAGTACAACTAAAAAAGATAAAACATCCTCCATTGCAAACAATTAAACATAATTGTCTCTCCTTTTAACAGAGGCCATTTTTCACCACGCTGAAGGTGCCTATAAATTGCAAAGGGCAAAACTGTTTATCAGCTCAGCGCTCATTTATCCCCTAATGATAAGTGGCATTGAGAGTTGGATGGTTTAACTGTTGCTTAAAGAAACAGTAGAAAGAACAGAGGGTGAGATTATTTCTTCACTTTTAAAAGCAGCTTTATGCTGAAACACTCTGAAATTCCTGTACTTTGGTATGGTTTGGGTAACATCCTATTAATTGGGAAAACATTCTCATGAAATAATTTAACTAAGAGAATTCCAGCAAGCAAACACAACTGCTGCTTATCTTAACATTAAAGGTTATTTTATATATAAACAAATATGACGCAGTCCTACACAGTAGTTTTACCCTAAGAAATTCCCATCCCTTCCCTGCACTTGAAACAGTCTGTCCAATATTTCCCAGCTAAAATGTGCCTTGTAGCCTTCCCTCAGCACTATGCGGACATAAAACAAGCCCTTTTCACGTATATTCATGTGTTCTTATCCTGCACTTTTGATTTTAACACTGGCTTGTGCTCAGAAATCTCTCTGCAGGATCAGGACTTAAGTAGTGACCACCTTGAGAAAGCAACTAATACACAAAATGTACAAATCTGTATAACAGCTCACAGGTTGAGAAGGAAGACATACAAAGAGAGGCTGTTTCTACTCTCTTTGTTTTAAATAGCTGAGGCATTCATACACCAAAGACAGTGAATGGGATTGTATTAAGAAGTTCTTCGACTTGCCAAGTTTACCACAGGCATTCAACATTCATGACACTGGCTTAAAGTCACGCTTAAAAATGACCTTTCTTATTTCTTCTGGAGCCTCAGCCTTTGGGAGCCACATTTGCAAAATTCTGCAGGCAACCTGAAAGGCTGAAGACTTTCATTAAAAGCAGGAGAAAAGAATACTGCACCTCTTCAAAAATGAAATACTTTCAGACATTTTATAGCACCCTGTGTTTAAGATCAAATCTCTAGCAAGGTTCTAGACAGACATGGAGGTAAACAGGGAGTAGAACAAATAGAATTAACCTTGCCATATGCATTTATCTCTTTTCAGCACCACCCCCCAACCCTGAAACATTACATTATCAAGAAATACACAGGACCAATGAGAAAAGGAGGCTATGCCCCCCATCAGCCATTTAACATTACTGAATTTCACAATATTCAAGTGGACAGTGCCCTTTTCAAAAACCAATCCCTTTATTACAGTCAATTGGCTGTAGCAAAAGTTCATAATCTCTCAAAAAGCCAGCAGGCTTCCCTCAGTAGTTTAACATAAAGGATAACATCAACTTCGTGTACGCTCTTCCCTCCTACTTGGTTTGCAAATTTTTATTTAAATATAAACAGTATTCACTTTCTCCATGTGACTCATCTACCAGGTTACAAAGTTCACAGGAATATACAGCACTCATCTAAGCAGCCCATGGTGCGGAGTAATTACATCTGAGCTGTCGCAGCGAAAATGGAATGCAAAGTAATTAGTGCTGTACAAAGAAAAACCATTATTCCTCAATACCCAACAGCCCCATCTTCAAAGTCTCAGTAAACTAGCCCTTATAATCCAGCACTGCCTTCTGTCCTTCCTATCCCCCCAAATGCAAGAAAATAATAATTAAAAGATAAAATAATCCAGATTCTAGGTTAAGACAAGCAAGCAGGCTGCTCAGCGGAAGCTCACCTTTTAACACACACGCAGCCATGGTCAACTCCAAAGGAAAGAAGGAGCTGGGATATCCAAGACAAGGAGACAGGCAACAGGACAAGGGGGGGCAATCTGTGCCCAAGGAGAGTGAATGAAGCTCAGCAGATGACCCAAATCTTACCAGCTGCAGCCTCTCACAGCTACCACTGCTTCCCACCTGCCCAACAGGCAGAACGCCCAGGTGAACCCACACCCATGTCCTACCTGACAATCTCTATCTCTAGATCGTCTCTACTACTCAACTATTCCCAACCACAGTGCTAAATAATCAGCAACATGCAAAACGTCCGCTATCTGTCCCACTAAGCACTTTCACAGCAAGAAAGAACCAACACCCTCAGTACAATTTGGAAACTGCTCACATTAAATTTTCCAGGAATGAGCTCTCTGATAGAATAAACAAGAAAATGTGTAAAGGGATAATCTGGACGTTTAAGGGCAAAACTGTGTACCCAAAAATCAACAACCAGATTCCAAGTATTTTGGAATATGAACTCAGTATTTCCTTTGTTAACAAAGTTTATAAACCTGAGTGAATGCCAGAGAGAAAGGGAACATTCTCATTTTGCAATAAACCTCAGGGAGAGTGAAAGCTCTTAGTAGGGCTCTCCCTCTAGCTTAGGACAACCACCCTGCCAGCTTAGGAGCTATACTTAGGAAGTTTTGTAAGTAGCAGTTAGTACCAAAGGGGAAGCTCTACTGTCAGACATTTAGCTTGGCCACTGCAGTTACCTCCTTAACCCATGAAAAAAAGCAGAGCCAGGACCTTCACTGACCAAAAACCAAACAGGACTTTGAGCGTTGGCTCTGACAAATGACAGTGCCAGCAGCAGGTCACCAATGTCATGCTTATGTAGTGTGGGACCAGTCCAGATCCACACCAAAACCTCTTATGCACACCCTTAACCTGGAAATAAAAATGGATTTTGTTCATTTTTCAGTCTGAAGCTTCTTCTGACACACATTTGTTTTGAGTAGTGTTTAAACAAAACAAACAAACAAACAGAAAAGACAAAAAAAAAAAAAGTAGTGATCTAGGGATTTCCCATGATTTAATACAGTTTTCTCAATCCTGTATTACAAAGTGACCAGCAAATAAGGAGTTACAGGCTAGGCAGCAGTTTTTGCCAGGGGAAAAGAGAAAAAAAAAAAAAAAAATCAGTGGAAACCAAAGGAAAAAAGTTAATGAGAAAATGCCATTGTCTCACAGGCACCTGGAACCCTGTAGCGCAGCAATGATAGCAGCACCTTAGGCAGCTTCTCCTGTCCAGTACTGCTGCCAAATGGAAGTGTGCCACAGAGGGTAACAAAGACACGACGCTCAGAAAACCTGACCAGTGCAGAGAGGTTTAGAGAGCAAGGAGAAGGGAGGCCAGCACAGAGCCTTGCAGTCTGGAGACCACAGTGTCTGTGGTGAAAAAGGTTTTTTGCTGTAACTTTCCAGCTGGGTGATTAAGAAAAGCAAAACAAGTCTGCAGCGGAGCCTGCGGATCTCAGTGGGTGGTGCCGAGGGGCTCTACTGACACCCCCTCCCATCCCCCAAAGCAGGAACAGCTTCCTCCCCACACTGTGCCTTGAATTTCAAGGACTCAGATGTGCCCCCACTCAGAGCTCATCACGGTACCAGCAGCACCATGTTGGCTACCATAATATTTATTTGAGATTATGAACTTGCACAATCAATACCTTGCATCAGTAACAACCATGTAGTAAAATTCTATCTGCTTCAAGGCATTTTAATATCTTCATGAACATCACAAAAACACTGGCTTCTCTATTAATGAAAATTGACAGCAGTCAGCAAAAACCAGTTCAAGAACTGAAAAAAATTCAGTTGGCTCCATTCATATCCATATATAATTCTAAAGGAAAACTGGAATTTTTATTTCTAGTAAATTTGTATCATCTTATGCAATACAAAATATTTTTTTAATATATAGGAATGCACGTGGAATTATTTGAACTTCTTATATGAATGTATCTGAACCTTCTTTTGTTTAGCTGTTTTAACTCATTAAAATCATTCTTCAGACTGAAAAACTCTTTTAAAAATATGTTTAGCCAGTCTAGCATTTGTGAGTTGTACAGTCCCAACTACTTCTAAGAGATGAAGATGAAACTATTAGTCTAATTCAACCCAAAAGTAGGAACTGGCTTGATTTCTTGAAAACTTTTTGGTTTTCCAGAAAAATTATTGCTTTATTTCATCCAGTGAGAGGCAAGCTTATAATGAAAAGCTTATACACTTCTTTGCACAGAAGAGATTAATTATCTTCATCTAAATTAAATATTCAAGGATTCCTGCATTGTCATAATTTATCAGGCTATATTCAAAATTCCCTTAAAGCCCTAGATTTCAAAAAAATATTTTCCTATAGCTAGTTTAGCAAGGCACAAAGAGGCAACTAATATTGAAGATCGTGAGATTTCAGCAGACATACAGTCAACAACAACAACAAAAAAGGCAGAAATAATCACCATGCATCACAGCCACATGTGACTGTATTTGTTTTGTTCAGCTCCATAAATTATTCTGCTATTCCTGAATGCTGCCTGCCAGTTCTCCAGGGCAGGTATCTTCATATTTGTTTAGCATAGCTGACTGAATTGCAAACTATGGCTATGGCACTATATTAGTAATAAATTATTGTCACCTGAGGCAAGAATCTTTGCTCCTGTTTATCACAGCAGACAGCACACACCAGTGAAATTCAGCACACACCACTGGAAAGCAGGCACTCAACTGAGGCGGCTGAGGCAGTCTTAGGCTTCTCATAGTCTGTTGAGTCTTTACAGAATGTGAGTAATAATTTAGGAAACAGGTGCAGATACTTAACACTACATCATGTGAGTATTCCTCAGTAACTTCGACAAACTGTGGAGATCACCCGCACAGATGAGCTACTATTAGGTCCCACTTCCTATGTGCTGCTGCAGCTAAATTCTGCCCAAACTGCCTGTCCAAAGTTTGTCTCTGATTGCAACGCCCTGGCTGTGGAGCTCTCAGACACCCTGTCCCTGAATACACAGGCCGTTTGGTTCCATGATGTCCCTGGGCCATCCTGCAGGTGATGGAGAGCAGATCCCAACGTTTCCAGCTGCAGGGTCTCCAGCTACCTCTTTTAGCCGCAGCCCCACAACAGGGCTGGCAGTAGCACCTGGTACGTAAGGCTGTTAAAAGCAGCTTTGTGCTGGCCAAAACCAACTTGGCCATGGGCTACTGCCAAAAGAACTTGACTCTCCCTTCCTGATGACAAGGCAACCCCCTGCCACAGGCTCCCCACTTTGCCTGGTACCAGGCAGTTGTGGGGCAAGCTGTGTCAGCTCAGTGATAGACGAGCTCCCAGCCACCCTATGCCACAGTGTACACTGCAGTACACTGCACAGCAATGAGAGCCTCCACAATTAATCAGTCTTGGCTTTAAACTCCAGACTTAGCTTTTGAATGTATTTCACATCTGAATACATCCTCAGGAGCCTGTGTATTGACACATGCTCCACAAAGCTGCGTCACTCTTAATTGCAGTGACTCTGAAGATTTACCTTCAGATTGAAGAACCGCAGCTATTTTGGGAGATAATAGGTTACCAGTACTCCAGCACATTGCCAGAGTAGTCAAGTTGTCAACTGTCAATCAAGGAAGAACAAAACCCAAAGAAGTAAAGGAAATGCCAGCTGGAAAACTCTTATTTTCACTGATGCAGTTTCTATTTACCACCATCCTCAGGAGAGTTATTGTAGCTTGCTGGGAACATATCTCAAGGCTCAAAAGTGCAAACCTGCTTCTCTGTACATGGGAATTATGAATTTGTGTGAATAAAATCTGATACGCAAACACTATGTTTTCCATTGGTAAAACAAGCCATCGTATAGAGAATACCAGCAGGGAAAAGTCACATATTTACATACTGTGAAAATAATCAAATATGCTTGATGACTAATTTCCAGTTATGAAATGTAACAGTCTAATTCCTTCAAGACAAAATTCTTACTGATAAGACAACACAAAGGAAGTTACTCTTTCAGACAGGAACAAGCTATAATGTCCACACATTTATTTCTCCCAATAGTTTTCTGTCTCACCAAATGGTTTGGGTTGCAAGAGACCTTAAAGACCACATAGTTCCAACCCCACTGTTTGGGCAGGGACACCTTTCACTAAACCAAGCTGCTCAAAGGCCCATGCAGCCTGCCCCTTTCCAGAGATGGGGCATCCACCACTTTTCTACACAACCTGTTCCAGTGCCTTGTCACCCTCACAGTAAAGAATTTCTTCCTAATGTCTAATCTAAATCTACTCTCAGTTTAAAGGCATTCCCCCCTGTGCTATCACTGCTTGCCCTTATAAAAAAATCCCTATCTGGCTTTCTTGTAGAATTCTTTTTGTGTGTGTTTTTGGTTTTGTTGTTGTTGCTTGTGCTTTGTTTTGTTAGCCTAGTTATGAAGGCATTTCAGATGTCTGTTTAAAAAAAAAAAAAAAAATCAAATGCATTTTCCTGTCTACAAAACACCCAGGAACATGCCAGAAAGTAATTAGGAATGACAAGCATATAATGACATGCAAGCTGCAAGCATCCAGTTTTTAGTCTGGAAAATAAAACACTTAATGGATATGGAATGCTTTTGCTCCAGCTCTTTTATGCATAGCTGGCATGACTGAACTGAAAAGTAAGAGAACATGTGCCAGTTTACTTTTCAGGCAGAGTTCAGACAGCAGAGAAATTCAAACAGAGGAAAGAAAATCAGACTAGTTATACCAGGTGACTGAATTACCTTTGCAGAGTAACAAGGTGTGTACCTGAGAGCCTGCAGGTAAGTCTCCACAAAGAGACTGGCTTGCACTTGAAGCCTGCCAGATTCCTATTTTTGCTAAAGAGCAAGTTTTTAATCATTCTGAGATTCGTGAAGAAATGCTTGCTTCCTGCAGAGAGGTCATCACGTGGCAAAGACCAGAGTAACAAGATTATCTAAGAGGATACCTACTGGTGTTTATTTTTTTTCTGGATTTATGAAAGCATCTTTTAAATAAATTTGATAGCACAATCTGAATTTTCTGAAAGTGTGCTGTGTTTTGAGCAAATACCTGGAGAACTAGTATGACAGAAATAAGCAGATTTTCTAGTGAGCAACAGGATGTACTAATGACACCTTACTATAAACTTTCCCTTAAATCTTAACAGAACCAGAGCTCCTCAGGTTCAGCCTGCTGATGAACAATGAAGGAAAAGTTTTATGATGGAAAAAAAAGTTGTTCTTTTTATCATGGAACTTGGCAAAAATAGGTTATCAAAGATGTATCTGTCCCAAATAATGCTGGCCCTGTATTTTGACTAGTTAACAAAATAGCTGTGCAGCATATTATTGTCCTGTGCCTCACAGGACAGGCTTGCTGCCAGCTGGGTCATACAATAATCAACACGCCAGACTCCAGACAGGATACTAGATTCCTCCCAGCAGCACCTACCATTGAAGCAATTAAATATATTTAGTGAATAGAGTGCTAGATTTTCACTTTATTAACAAATTGCTCAAAAGGGCCTGATCAGCACATAACTTTAATGGCCTGACTTCATATCCAGCCATGAATCTTTAATTCATGTAAACCTTTCAGCTCATGCTACTGCCAAAGAGAACAGCTGAAAGAAGAGCAATAGTCTGTTTGTAAGCTCCCTGGACTGTTGGGTTGGATACCTCATCCATAAAATACAAGCAACACTTGGCTGACAACTAATTACAAGACTGCATAAAACCTAAGAGCACAGTGTATTCAAAAATCACCAAAATAATCAACCAAGTAAGAAGAGGGGGGGGAAAAAAAAAAAAAAGGAAAAGTCGTTCTGCTATGGTTTGGAAACCAGTGCCTTGAGCACAGGCTCTGAAGGTGCACATCTGGCTGAGGTCTTTCTGAACTCACTGCAGAGCCTCCCATGCAGTCAAGGACAGGGTTATGGCTCCATTCCTAGCCACAAGCTGCATGTCACTTCCAGGAGCTACTGCTTGGGAAATGCAGACCAAATCTTTCACTTCTATCCTACAATCCCTTTTTCACAGCTACATTGAAATCCCAAATAAATGATGTATGCATTCCCACAGCTAACAGGTTAAGGTGAGATACGTGTTCTGCATAAATATAATTTCTACCTGCTTGTCATTCAAACTGTGTAACAGTCCACAGTGTATTAACAATCCCCTGCAAGAACTAGACTGATAATTGGATTTGAGTAATTTCGGAACACTAATTCCCACAGCAGTGGTTGCTGTTCTCTCTCATTCATCATGAGCATCTGGCAACAAGTGATTCCACTGAGTAATCTTGGCAAAACTTGGAGATATTGTTTTGAATTTCCTTCACAACTTTTCAATGCCCAACTGTATTAACAGCTGAAGAGAAACTATTCTTGTGGGTCTTCTTGACCCCATGATAGTTATTTCTAGTGGTCCTTATGGCATTGCTTCACCATTTCAACATTTGCTTAAATTTATAACAATTAAATGACCATGCTCTGCACAGTGACTTGCTGGTAATAAGGGGAAGATCAATCAGTGTTTAATGTCCATGGATACATCTTTGAGGCAAACAATGGCCAGAAATACTAACACTACATAAAATACATTCAAAATTTCTGCACATATCTGCAAATAGTTCCCTAAGATCCCATGCCACTCCTTAAAAAGGAATTACAAGGACGGTTTTGAAAAAATTATCATCCTTCACCCACCCCACACAACATGAAACTGCGAAGAAAAAGGAATATGAGCATTTTTTTTACTGTTTGGAATGACAAAACAACATAGCGAAAGGCTTTAGTCCTTTTCTGTATTAACTGAAGTGCTCTGCTAAGACAAATAAATGAATAGTAAAAGCAGCAGGGATCAAAAGCCAGTGCACAAAGCCAGAGCTGCCAATAAGCAACAGTCATAATATAGAACACCCAGGAAGGTCAGTGATGTTGAGGCAGAAGTACATACCCTCCATCCTTGGTCTACAGTGTTAGAATTACTGTCTACTCTAGACGTCTCAGTCTCCTAATGCATCCCAGAAAACATGCGAAGTAAAGTATTGATACTAGCCTGTTAAATGTGCTTCCCGTGCTCCTTTGTTGTTTTCTAATGCCCGCATTCCTCCACCAGTTTGTGTGATTGTAGCACCCACAAATGACTGCCGGTCACCCCTGCCTATGAACTACACCAATGGAACAAAACGCAGACTGACGTTCGTCTTTCCTCAGAAGATGCTTCATTTCTGTCCAATAATTGCCTTAATGAATACGGCTGTTTGTTCCAGCTTTCTGCTCTTCTTATTAGCAAGTGTCCTTCTACCTCTCCCAGTGCCACTCTTCCAGTTTCTGCAGCTCTGCCTTCTTAGGCACAGACAACACAGGGGCTAGATCATCATCACATTCTTTAGCCCAAACTCAGAGAGACTTCAACTTCTGCTCAGCAGAGGCAAAAGGAGAGGGCCTGGTGAGGAACAAGGGAAGACAGTTGACAGGGGGAAGACTGTCTGCTGCTCCAGCTGTCATCTCTGGCCAAGGACAGCTCAGCACTTTCCCCAAACTAGCTTCAGTCTGCATTGTCTGGAAGTGCTCCACAAGACACAGCCTGTAAACAAGTGTGCTGCTTCAGATATTTTAATAACATTTTTAAGAGCACCTATCTGTATTGTGAAGGTAGGGAGTGATCAGAGCATCTGAAAAACAGCATCCACCAGGATATGGAGCAACAACAAAAAGTCCTAAGAAAAGAGAGATGTGTGACTGCAGGGCCCAAAGTCACAGCTGAGGTTGCTGCTCTGTAATACTGCTCAATCTGAATGAGAATGAATGTATTTCTCATATTTTCAAGGTATCTGGTCAGTACAGGTGTCCAAGATGTAGAGAGTGGGAAGGACAATTCTTCTTTTGCCCATAAAGCCCAACTTGTGCTTCATACAAATGGAACTGTACATATAAGAGTTCACATGAACAGTCATAGCTTCTGTCAGATCAGGCTTCTTGGCAGGAACCTTTTAACTTTTAAAAATCCAGACAAATTAATAACTAGTGAGACATACCTCTTCTGTTCCAACTCTAACAACAAATGGAGCCAGTCATTTTTCAGTGACGGCTTACATTTCATTTTCACACTTCAGCATCAGTAAATAAAACAAAAACTGCAATGTAAACAAACAGTATGTGTACCAACTGCTCACACATAAAACGAGTTGGTGAACAACAGTTGTTTGATGCAAAAATACCATCTTTCTGTTCTCTGTATTTCCACGAGCTGTTGCACTAACAGGCTGCTACAAAATGCTGCAACCAATATGCCGTTTGTAAAGCACAGCAATGCAAGCTGCTGGCAAAATCAGTCCTACCTTACCAACAACATTTCTACTCCTACCATAGCTCTATCCACAAAGTAGTATAATCCTAACAAAGATAAAAAAATATTTTGAAAATTAGTAAGAAAATACACTTCTGGGTGCAATTCAAGTTACATTTGAATTTTTGAATCATCTTGAGGATGTTGGGTTTTTTACGGTGTTTAAGTCCAGCCATGTCAAACATCCTTAAACAAGTCATTACACTTAAACATGTCTTTTTGATTACTAGCCACATAATGTGCAATCATACGTTCACATAGATCTCCATTTAAGACAGTGGAACTAAATAGTTCAGAGACTATGACTTCAATGTTTTAAATAACAACTAATAATTCCCCATGCTTTCATGTCCTGGGCTTTCTATTTGCACATATTCCATTTTGTTTCAGAAATTATCCAGAACATGTATGCAGTCCCAGGCTCTTGATCCCTCAACACCATAAAACTTTCTCTCCTTTTCTGCATGATTTAGTAAACTGAAACAGCAAACATCTTCTCCCACTGTGGAAAACTTCTTCCCTCTTCTAATCCAAGATCTCCTGTGGTTAACTAGGCTCCTGGGTTCCTTATGTTTGAAATAACAAACAATTCACCAAAATTCTTTTAAAAAATCTGCAGATCCTACCTCAGCAAAGAAAACAGGAGCATGGCTACAGAAGGCTGTGCATAAAGATTTCCATTTTATAATTCAGTGTCAACGAGAACAACTGGTCAAAGGGGGCTCTCTTCCTAAACCTTATGTTCTTTCTTTCTGGCAGATAGACTTTTTTATTCCCATTGGTCCATACAGTTACCTTGGGCTGTTTCAGAGTGAGCCCTTCACCTGCAGCAGTAAAATAAAAGAAAAAAAGGGACCAGCAATGGTTTTCATAATACATCTGGTTAATTTAATAGAAGATTAACTTTTTATAACTGGGAAAAAAAGGCAATAGAACAGGCCACAACAAACACGTGTGCAACAGTAAACAACATTACTTTTTCCATCATGGCAACAAGTGCACTCATCTCTGCCACAAGCTGGATCAAGGACACAATGTATTGCTTATTTCCCCTGTATGCTGGGTACAGTTCTTATACCATAATACATAACAAGCCAGAAAAATCACAGAATCATAGAATAAGGGGTTGGAAGGGACCTTTAAGACCATCTAGTCCCAAGCCCCCACACCTCCCATTAGACAAGGCTGCTCAAGGCCTTATCCAACCTGGCCTTGAACGCTGCCAGGGATGGGGCACCCACAACTTCCCTGGGCAAGCTGTTCCAATGTCTCACCACCCTTACAGTAAAAACTTTCTAACTAAGAACTAACCTAAATTTCTACTCTTTCAGTTTGTACCCATTGCTCCCTGTCCCATCACTACAGGTCCTGACAAACAGTCCATCTCTGGCTTCTCTGTAGCCAGACACCAGGAGGTTGCTATGAGACCTCCACACAACCCTCTCTTCTCCAGGCTGACCACCCCCAACTTTCTCAGCCTATCTTTGTAGAGGAGGTGCTCCAGTCCTCTTATCAATTTCATGGCCTCCTCTGGACTTGCTCCAACGGTTCCATGTCCTTCTTACATTGGGGCACCAGAACTGTATGCAGCACTGCAGGTGGGCTCTCACAAGAGCAGAGTAAAGGGGGAGAATCATCTCCATCCATCTGCTGGCCATGCTCCCTTTGATTCAGGACCCCTTCAATCCTTTGCCGCCCAGGATTCAGTTGGCTCTCTGGGCTGTGAGCACACACTGCTGGCTCACAGAAGTATTCTTAAGCTCTTCCTTTGATGCAGATTAGGAAGGCCCCTCACACCACTTAAGGAGCTGAATGCCATCCTTCCTTAACATCACCACCAGCACCCCTGTGGTCAGCTAAAGCCCTGAGAACTCTCAAGCAGAATCCACTGGAGTTAACTCACTTGTGCATGCCTTGTGGTGGATAAAGTACACGCCGCTAAAAAAACTCTGTCTCAGCCCAGTACAATCAAAGAAATTAATTTTCCCAAAGCTACCTATTATTTCAAGGAAATTACCTATTCAAGTAGAATACTTACCTAAGAACCAGTAGTAATGAGGTACAGGCTGCTTTACAACATGACTGTTTTTTCTGAAATGGTTTCTGAACTGACATGGCCATCCCAATTAAAGCACCTTAGAGCAGGAAGATACCAGAGTTCATCAAATAGTTACACAAAAATAGCCTTTCTCACAGGGAAGTGGAGGGGCCATTTCTCCCCGTCCCAGGCTGCAGTCCCTCCATGCTGTACACGCTGTCCTGCACCACCAGAACTGGCCGCTGTACAAGGGGACAGCAGTGACCATATCATGTAACAAACATCTCTCCAGTGCAGTGTTTGTTACCACTACCCAGCACGAGCAGATCCAGAGATTCACTGCCGCTCTCCGAAGGTCAGCAATCACAGCTGAAAAGTGTAAAGCACTCTTTCACAGTCTTGATCGTGCAGCACTAAGAACAGCTCATCCACACATGCTGGATCAGTAGGTTGGCACTGTTTGGAACAAACACAAATCAAGCCTTGAAAGTTTTAGTTGCATGTTTCAGTTACATATGTGCATGAGTCAAAATGAGCAGGATTTCCTACTGCACCCTGCAAATCATTCCTTCAGGTGGCTCAACTCACCTAGTACATCCCCTAACCTTTTGGAACTCAACATGGAGGACCAAAGCCCCAGCAAAAGCACAGCTCACAGGGCTTGATCTATGTGTGCTGTGAAATACAGATGGCCTGACCATGCTGTATTCTGCTGTGTTTACTTGACATTTGACTTAGTCCTTAGAATGACTCTGTGTCCGACTTTAAACTGCCAGAGTCATTACAAAAGCAATGGTTTTCTGAGAGCTTTCTTTTTAAGTAAAAGTTCCATACTGTTCCCCCGACACACTTGACAAAGCTCAGCCATAAAATACAATTAAAAGCCAAAGACACAGCAGCTCATTGCTTTTAATTGCTCTTCTCTCAATCCTCATTCCAGATCTTCCTTACTCTTGGCAGAACAGGTAAAGTTTGGTCCCAAAGCAATCACAACCGGTTCTCTTCAACTCATGCAAAGGAAGGGACAAGAACCACCATCTAGAAGGAATTCTGCCTTCTTTCCACTGACATTTTACAGCATCACGTAATGCCATCAGCAATCTCATGAACCATCAAAATACCGAACAGTTCAAGCTTTTCTGGATGAAAAGAGTAAACAAGGCATTGCTCAAAACAATTATAAAGTAGGTTCATAACATGGCTCTTGAGCAAACACAATTTAATAAGCATTCCATAACAAATTCAAACAGTACTTGCAGTCATGCGATAAAGGAGCCCATTGCACCAACTCATTCTCTAGGTAACACTATTATAATGTGTATGTGAAAAAAGCAGGCAAAAAACACAGACCATAGAAGAAATTGGGCTGAATATTTGAGAGCCGCTGGGAATAAGGCACACAGTTTGTGAAGTAAGATGAAAATTGACAAGCATGCTCATTTAACTGAGATAGCTGATATAAAATATGGTGGTTCCTTCAGCCTGTTTCTTCTGGCCTACAGGCTCTTCTTCATGGCCAGACTATCCTCAAACTCCAACAGGCCCTAAGGAAGTTGTCTGGCTATACCAATAAGGTTCCAGAGATGGATTATGTATGGACTAAAACCCAAAACTGTTTTATACCAGTCAGGCACAAAGACATCTGTTTACAGAACTAACAGAGGTACAGTTTCTACCTACCACCAATGCATCCTAGAGATCTGCTGGAATATGGAGTTCTACCAATCTCATTTACTCCTGAGGCAGTAAAAATTCAAGCTCAGTTTAAAATGTTTGAATGCAGTAACGTGATGGTTGTTATTAATAACCTAGCCCTTTCCAACGGCACCTCAGAGCTGTTGTCTGATGGTTGCTGACAAATTTGTTTTGTACAAAATTACTGTCATGCATCTGAAATAATACTTTATTTTTGGACTGACTACTTATAAGCTCAGTTTGAAGACTATAATGGATTTATGACAGTATTTAAACAGCTTTTAAAGTTCTAAATATTAATTATCTCTGTCTCTTATTACTGTCATACTCAAAAGCAAGTGATTATTCATGTTTATGTCTTCATATATCATCTTTGTTCTCGGATTACAAGCAATAACCTCATTAAGTGATCAGAGGCAGCAATCTTCTGCCTTAACAAGTGTAAAGCCAGCAAAGCATCTTTTCTTTGTACATTCTGAGTTCAGTTCATCACATTATGAGCCCATCCTCGGCAGTCACCCTGTGCCAGACGCACAGGCCGAGCAGGTCTAGCTAGCGCTGTAACACATGAATGCTGTGAGTCTCCCTAAATGGTTACAGGAAAGGAGAAATGGGGGAACATAAATCAATCCACACCAACAGAATGGGCATTGGGTTTATCTTCTTAATGCAAAGAGGTTAAATTTTCTGCTACATTTATCAGTTTCATATCCTCTCACCAGCAGTCACAGGGTAGAGCTCTTTGTCTCCAGCATTCTCCATGCATCCCTGTACGACCTGCCCGAAGGACCACAATCCCATGCAGTGTATCCCTTCCACAAAATGTAACTGCTAGTTCGGACACATAGCAGGACAAAAGACTATGTTGCAGACTGTATCACTACAAAAAGGAGTATCTCAATGAGCATAATTTCGAGAGTAGCCATGTCAGCATTGAAATAAAAGGATTTTTTTGAAAGTCAAAAGACAAATGTGATTAGCATGGTAAGTATGAACAGCATGGCAAATGAAGTTTTAAAGATCATAAATGCTTGATTACTGGTGTACTTGTAGAGCTACTGACTACACAGATGACAAAGTGGGACAACCTTACATCTGAAAAGTTGCTCTGACCCAAGCACATGCATCCACACAATCAACAGATGTATCTCATGCATCACTGACCATCACTGCTTGGAGCATAAGACTGCACCAAGAGTGCTTTCCAGCAGTTATTACTTCAGTGAAAAGAATTTTAATTGTCTTTTACATGCTCACAACATTGTACATCTGAAATGCCCACCAAACAGAAAGGTACGTTACATTGTTCAAGTGAGACAAAGTCCCATCCTTATTGCAAACCACCTTGTCACTGCAAAGCACTTCTGAAGTTTATACTACCTTATTAATAATGTTAAAAAAATAACAGTAGTGGTAAGTAATGTATGCTTTCTGAAGGCCAGCAAAATATGTGCTTACTTTCATTTCATTATCTGCAGTAAACAGGATATGGACAATGTCCATCTCTGTTAGAAAACAGCCTTTACAATTTCTGGGAAAGGTGGTTTCTCATATATTGAAAACCAGCTCTTTGGTAAGAGGATGCTTGTTCCATCTCTCATGAACTGCAGTGATGTGTAAACAAACACCCACCTCATACAAAGACTTAAATTGGGACTCATATATGGTAAAGAAAGATTTCCCTTGTGATAAACAATTTGAGCACAAAGTGTTCCTTCAAGTCCTGACATAAATCTGTTCCTGCCAAGCTAGTATCTCATTGCGTCAGCCTTTTGCCTTCACCACAGCAAAGTAGCAACCCTACCACCTCTCTCCCCCTGCTTTCCTCACACTGCCCTCTTCCCAGAGTTACTATCTCAGATCTTCAGGGTCAAAGAACTGTCTTTCCATCAGACAAATATTTGGTAAAAAAATAAAGAAGATCTTTCATTTAAAAGAAACATGACCCTCTAGCTAACCTCATTTAAGGTCTCCCATGTGGACTGAACAGACTCATTATTATACTGCTGGTATCCTTGCCCTTTCTTTCCCCACCAACTTTAGGTCCCTCTTCTTGTTATTCCTATAATTTTTATTTATTTTTAATGCTTTCAAAATGTTTTGACATGTACCTTAAGATTGCAAGAGCTTCAACTGGGCTGAATGCAAGTGCTGTTGTGTCTGATAAAGCACTTCTTACTTTTCAATCAGTTATTAAAAAAAAAAAAACACCCCAAAAAAGAAAACCATCTCTGCCTACATTGCTTGCTCAATGACAAATATTCACAACTTCTACTTCGCCCATGGAAATCTGGTATTTCAAACAAGATACATGATGTTATATTTATTCACCTCAATGCTCTCATTAACAGTGCAAGATAAAGACTATCTTTGTTAAAAACCAATTTCTGCAGCAAAAGGAAATTTCACTTAATAGGAGCACGGCCTAGGTCTAGTTTATATACACAGTTACAGACGTACATATAGGCAAGCAAAAGAGACCCTGTGTGTGAAAATCATACTGTAAAAGGACCTCAGTCTTCAGATAATGGAAAGGAAACGTACCAACCCAGAAACAGGGGATTTGCCACCAGTTTTTGATCATTCCTTACTGGAAAATAGCACAAGAGGTCATACACAGTATAACATGCTACTTCAGTTTGTAAAAATGTGCAGAAGTAAGCTCCATACATCTCCCCAGCACAGTTTGCATAGACATGCAAGCACTCTCTGGGAACAGAGCTGCTGTGCTGCACAGTGCTATAGAAATTAATACCTCTAAAGAGAACTGAGTTTTATATACCTGCATGATGCTGCACGGTGCTGTGCAGATACATCAACACCAGAAGACAAGGAAACAGCCCATAGTAATGGAAACAATGCTTGACGATACTCAGACAATTTCACTCCAAAATATTTGGGGGCTATCTATGACATCTCTATATACTAGAGTAATTTATGGCTACATATTTAGTAAAAGTACCACTACCATTTACTGGCAATGTTAGAAATTACTCCTCAGAAGGATTGCATGCTGTTTTGTTTATCAGTCCTTTATAGCTATTAGAACATGCAAACATTGTGAATTAACAAGGCAAGCAGCAATTCTAGTAATGCGAGACTGAGATGTGGTGGAGATGAAAGACACTACAATCCTATTCAAACAGTTCAAGCTGCCTGAATAACTTTCAGTAATACTTATATTTATCACTCAGAGCCACAAGACACCTCAATTGCAATCTACTTTAATCTCAATATTTAGAAAAGCAGCTTTTAAATAAACACCAGTATTTAAATAAATCTTACCAAATCTCCGTATACTGATTCTATTTCCAAACACATTTTCATCGCTGATGTGCGTAAACAAGTCTAAGTTAAGTCTTTCAGATTTAAGTTAAGAACATCTTTACCTGACAAATAACTTCAATTTTTCCTATCAGTAAATACTTGCTTACAGCATCTATAAAATGGGATGCAACTCAGCAGCAGGCTACAGCTTTTAGTTGCTTCATTCTTATTTCCAATTTAACCACAAACAGAAAGATGACCAAGTGTGGATCTTTTGTTGTTGCCACACGAGGAAAGTGAAGATGTGACTGAATACAGTAAGTTGGTAATATACTAAATTCTGAACAAAATACACACTACTGAAAAGATGAGTAACTAATGCACAACCACTCATCTCTAGCATTAGTCCCGTGAGAGTTTGCAACAAGTATCACTGAAGACTTCGCTGTGATAAAACACTCGTTATTGGTCTGCATTAGCCCCTCTGTTTTGTATACTTCTGCTCAGAGCATTCGCAGTGTTTGCTTTTAAAAACATTCTCTGTGTATTTGTTTTAAATCCTGTGTAATACTTTCAGCAGGCCACACATTAAGAAACAAAGTTAAAGATTAAAAAAAAAAAATAAAGAAAAAAGAAAACGAGGGAATTGTATAAACTGGAAAAAAACACACAGAAGAGAAACTCCGATTAGGTCTATTACAGAGGGGAAGACTGCGACGCTGGCAGCTAAACTACCATTCTCGCTCTGCTTTTAAAATCCAAGTCCACGCAGAAAAGGGAGTTTCCCTGAAGAAAGCTGTTTCTCCAGACCTCCGAGGCCAGGCTTCCCTCTCCCGTCGCCCCCTCCATCACCCACAGCACGCGAGCTGACGGGAATTCTCGCCCCCCGCCCGCCGTCCCAGCCACGGCAGAGCTGACGGCGCCACTCCGCCCCTGCCAGCGGGACCCGCCGGGCGGCCCCGCTCCCGCAGCGGCTGCGGCTCCGGCCGGGGCAACCTCGCAAAGCCGGGAGAAGTCCGTCAGGAACCGGACCCCGGCCCGCCGCCGAGGAGGGGAGGGGGGCGAGGGAGCCGCTCTGCGCCCGCGGCCGGAGGGAAGAGGCGGTGAGAGGCAGGGAGAGGCGGTGAGAGGCGCGGAGCCGCCGCCCGGGACTCACCGACTGGCTCGCAAACTTCCCCCAAGTTTCGGCGGCGCGGCGGGCGGCGGGCGCGGCCCCCCCCTGCGGGCACCGGCACCATGGGAGCGCCTCGGAGAGCGGCCACCGCCACCGGCCCCAACTTCTGGGGCGGCAGCGACTGGCGACAAGACGAACGGGAGCGGCGGGGCGCCGGG